>JAWPHD010007898.1:0-122206 GCA_037043455.1 Cyrtodaria siliqua
TCCAGATCCCCCACTTCACCGCCACAGCGACAACCACAGAGCGAAAAAGCGACATTTACCTATAAACAATCAACAGAGACGACTACACCACTAGCGGATCCAGGGGGGGGGCGCGCACCCGGCGCGCGCCCCCCTAAAAATTCCGGATCATACATGTATGTCCATTTTACTGTAGATAAAATATCAAATACGCCCTCAGTATAAAAAATTTGCTCGCTCGCTTCGCTCGCTCGACGCATCATGGCTAATGAGTGGTTTAATTAACACATTGTTAAATCCTTTTATTTGAAAACGGACTTTTTTATTCATACATGTATGTCCATGTTACTGTAGATAATATATCAAACAATTTCGATGCACACCCTCAGTATAAACAAATTTCTCGCTCGCTCGACGCATAATGGCTAATGAGTGGTTTAATTAACACATTGTTAAATCCTTTTATTTGAAAACGGACTTTATAATTCATACATGTATGTCCATGTTACTGTAGATAATATATCAAACAATTTCGATGCACGCCCTCAGTATAAACAAATTTCTCGCTCGCTCGACGCATAATGGCTAATGAGTGGTTTTAAATTAACACATTGTTAAATCCGTTTATTTGAAAACGGACTTTTTTTATGTGTTAATTTAAAACCACTCATTAGTCATTATGCGTCGAGCGAGCGAGAAATTTGTTTATACTGAGGGCGTGCATCGAAATTGTTATTGTAGATAAAATATCAAACAATTTCGTTGCACGCCCTGAGTATAAAAAAATTTCTCGCTCGCTTCGCTCGCTTGACGCATAATGGCTAATGAGTGGTTTAATTAACACATTGTTAAATTCTTTTATTTGAAAACGGACTTTTGTTATTCATACGTGTATGTCCACGTTACTGTAGATAAAACATCAAACAATTTAGATGGACGCCCTCAGTATAATTTTTTTTCTCGCTCGCTTCGCTCGCTCGACGCATAATGGCTAATAAGTGGTTTAATTAACACATTGTTAAATCTTTTTATTTGAAAACGGACTTTTTTACCCTATAAATGCACTACCGCAAACGTTTTATGAGACTACAGACGGACCCGAAAATTGACCAAAATATTACGCCTCCCCTAAGCTGAAATCCTGGATCCGCCCCTGCACACAGCAACACAGCAGCACCAGATCAACCTACATACACATCTAGAAAAGACCAGACTCTATTGTGCCCATCGCGTCAGGGTTACCTCGACGTGTTAGTTGGCGGACGGTCTATAAACCTTCGAACTACACACACACACACGGATTTTCAAATAACTTGGCACAAGTGCTCACCACAACAAGACGAAATATCGCGCACAAAATCCAGGCCCGTGGCTCCAATGTCAAGGTCACACTTAGAGGTCAAAGGTCAAAACCACTTCGTGGGCATTTGTCACTTACAGTGACATTTCTTGTTAAATATGAAATACGCTGGTTTAACTAAATGGGAGATAACTCTGATACTTACTTGGGATCACAACTAATTAGCGCAAGATAAGATCACCCTATGTCATGCAAATGTTTTATAATACTTCACATTATAAAATAGCATTCAATTTCTTTAAGGTAAATTGAATTGAATTGAATTGGATTTTATAGTCGCACCAACAGCTAAGGTCATATGGCGACTTTCCAGCTTCCATTGGTGGAGGAAGACCCCAGGTGCCCCTCCGGGCAATTTTCGTGCACGGGCGGGCTTAAGGTAAATGTACATAAGGACTTGCTAAACTTTTTTTTTTTACTAAATATATATATATTACATATTTTGAAAATCCAAACTCTGTAGACACAATATAAACGGCTTGAACCAGCCAGATCAAACCCCAAAACTGGAGCGTCAAATTAAGAGATACCAACTCATAGTTCATTTTACGCATATTTTACATAGTCACGGATATTTTAAGAACCCGTGAATAAAACTATACTTTTAAGTGGCTCATTACGTTATTATATAGCCTAGACACCTGGACAGAGTTTTGATAAACGGTCGTGTAGTGTAATTTTGCCGTTATTTGGCGGGTTAGTGTCTTTAACCACAAACATAATAATATTAGGTCTGTGCTTTAACTTTTAAGTTCTACACAACATGTTTTTAATTAAATGAATTCCATATGTGTAAAAATATTATAGAGTCATCAAGTCAATAGTGTTAAATATTTTAAGTTAATTCTTAAAAACATATTGAGCGTTTATCCAAGCACCATTCAACACTTTGAAGGTTAGTAACCCGCCAAATAACCGCACATTTACACAACAAAAGCGTTTCAAGGCTCCGGCTATATTTATCCCGGACTGCTATGGATGTTGGACAGTGTATCAACGTCATTTTACTGTTCGTAAAACAACTGTATTCTAGTAAGAATACCGGGACGCATTCCGATTGGTATACATGCATTGTATGGGTCTTCTACTACTTGAATAAGGTATCAATTTCAGGGATACAGTCTCTAAATCTTTCTCAGCTTACGAATACAGCTGGTTCCAAATCGTTATCGTCACTGATTATTAATTGATGTGAAACTTTATTAAAGGGACAAACGGCAATCTTGATTTTTTGAAAGTTCGCGGTGTCCCGTTAGTTTTTCTACATAACTTGCATTTGTTCAATCATTGATATTAATTATAAGAATAATATAAAGAAATTGTATTTTACTAACTGTTTGTGTGTAAAGCTATATATGTATCTCTTTTTGGTGCTGTCTGATTTTAAAATAAGCAACACCTCTTCAATCATTAAACAAAGTTGATGAAACTTTAACTGACGCATTCTTCTAAAGCGGTGGAATAGGTCTGTTCCACTGCTAATTAGTCTCATAAACTACTAATCAGGTTTCAATAATAAAAAACATCTAACATTAAGCCCTTTCTTCTAAATGTAAATTTACATTGCTAAAGCTGAGATTACCTTCACAGACGCTTCAGTTACTATTACATTATCATTAAATTGTCTTTTTGTTTATACCAATTCTTCATATTCTAACCATGATCTTTTCCTAATTCCTCACAATGAAACAACATTATATTTAGTGATCCATTACTCATACTATTTCAGATGTCTAGCATATTCATATTATAACATAAAACAACACAGATGCCAAAATTAGAAACATGTTCATTTTGTCTCATGATGACTAGTTTATCTAGTGCTCAAATCTTTCATGATAAATATGATTTGATTGTTGACAATTACAAAAAAAATATTCTAACATCTACACACTGTTCGTTTATTTTTTATCATATTCATTCCCCTTACTGTTTTCTTATGTAACTGTTCTGACCGGCTTGTGATACTTTGTATCACTGTTTTCTTGTAAAAACGTTATCCAGGTGTTCAGGTCATATAATAAAGTATCTGTGTCGTTTAAAATAATAGTTTTTTCACGGGTTCTTAAAATACCAGTGATTGAATATGCGTAAAATGAATTATGCGTTGGTAACTTAATTCGAGTTAGCTCTACTGGCCAAGGACCAGCAAACGGATGGCGAGTTGTCCGTCGTCCGTCCGTTGTCCGTCGTCCGTCGTTAACTTTTGTCTCGTTAAGACGATAGGGCCTTTATTGTTCATCTGATCATTACCAAACTTTGCCAGATTGTTAATATCAAAGCAAGCTCGGACAAGTTTGAAAATCAGCCAGATCTGAACACTAACAGCGGAGTTATGGCCCTTGATTTAGTTAAAAATGTTAGATTTGCCTCATTAAGGCAATAGGGCCTTTCTTCTTCATTTTATCTTTACCAAACTTTAATAGATTGTTAATATTGATAAAAGCTCGGACAAGTTCGAAAAACAGTCATATCGGACCAGTAATAGCGGAGTTATGGCCCTTGATTTAGTTTAAAATGCTATATTTTGCCTCGATAAGACGATAGGGCCTTCGTTATTCATTTGATCTTTACCAAACTTTACTAGAGGAAAGCTTTTTTTTTAATATACATATTTATTTATTTATTTTTTTATTTTTTTTTGGTGGACATTGTTTTTTTTATTAGCTCTACTGGCCAAGTTCGAAAACAGCCATATCGGATCAGTAATAGTGGAGTTATGGCTCTTGATTTAGTTAAAAATGCTATATTTTGCCTCGTTATGACGATAGGGCCTTCATTTTTCATCCGACCTTTACCAAACTTTACCAGATTGTTAATGTCAATGAAAAAACGTAAAGTGCAGTCACTCGCTTCATTGGTGTTATAAGAGCCATGTTAGCAATTAGAGCGGCGTCTTGCCCTATACGTTGCGTCTATACAGTTGAGATTCTCAAACTATGTAATTTATATACATACCTTTTCGGCAGTCGGTTAAGAAACGGTGTACATTTGTTGTAAAATGTGCCTGTTTATGGCGGGATAGGGCCTTTAAGATTTACCAATCAGTGAACCGTGAACCGATGTTGACTCGTTTCAGTGACATGCGAAGTAAGGTTATCAGTCGCAACATTCAACCTTGAATTAAAACACATTATGGAAGCCGTTGTAGGGGATCATTCATGTTTGAACTGAAAAATGGAGACCTCACGTTCTGAATAATAAATTAACTTGACGTTCATGCTTAGTTCACGGGTGCTTTATAGATTCGCCTGAACACACACATTTACACCCAGTGTCTCTGTGGCCGAATGGTTAACGTAAACCTTCGCCTCTCACCGCTGCGGGTTCGAATCCCACTGGGAGCTCGACTTGTAAGTGAGGAAGTGTCGATTCTTACGGATGGTGGGAGGTTTACAGTACTAGTTCTACCCAGGAAAGGGGGTGGTCTGCCTCCACCCCAAAAATCGACTGTCATATATAACCTTACATGTGTTGAAAATGACGTAAAACACCATACAAAACAAAATATTTAGATCCTCTATTAAAGGACTTTCGGCAGTCTGTGTGCTGTGTTTGTATGTGTCTCACATTTATTTACAACGCATCTGATCTTAAACTGTTTAAGATTATAATTATGCAAATTCAATAATTCTGTAACACAAATGAAATGTTACTAATAAATATTTGGATGTTTTTGAAATTCGTTCGAAGTTACCGACAGTACCTTGAAATACTATGCTATACAATAAATAAACAGCTATGCTATACAATAAATTCCAGAAAATTGTAAAGACACTTTCCCTAAGCTTTATAAATTAACCAAAATGAACATTTTATTCATATGTTGTAAGACAAACATATGAATAGTAATTCTTGCTGTATCACATGCCATATAGAGATATTTTTGGTCCAGATTTATGTTGTTTTTATTTCATCATTTTTTTGCAAATGTGTGTGTTTTGGCCCAAATCGTGTTTATATTTTTTAATATTTTCCTTATAAGAAAGTATTGAAACTTATTTAGTATAGAGGAAGAAATCATAACAATGCATGAAACTGATACTTTGAACTAGATGATTTCATGAATGTAACCATTATCAAAGTATTGAATTGCATATATTAAATAGTGAACTCGTGAAAACCGACAAATAGCAAAGAAATTGCATATTCCACTTTCTTTTTACATTCACATGTGGACATATCGGACAGTTAAACGATCATTTTACAAACAGTTTTTCTGTTTTAATTTAGATTGTGGTTAATTTGATAAGTGAAGATATTTGCTTCAAATCGCATTCTCTACCTTTTTTCAAAAATAGGCGTGCAGCAAATTAGGCACTCAGTACATGTCCAAATGTTTTATAGTGAGGGCATCTTCGAAGGCATATTTAGATGAACATATTCGGAGAGAATGTCAAGATATTTAATTCAGTCACAAAATGAACGTTTTACGTCATAAGTTGAACACCTCTTGTACACCTTGCAAAACCTTAATCGGTTTTCCAAGTGCAAACTCTCGCATTGTTGATGTAAACTGTGTCGGAAATGTGTATCCTTTTCTACAGCGATGTCACATGTCATTTTTTATTGGTGGTGAAAAAATTACAACAAATAAGAAACAGTCCATTCGGAAAGAAAATAACTTTATTAGATTACCGAAATGACAAACTGACCAATGGTCAGTATTGAGTTATTTGAACGTCCAGTAGTACCGCCATCAATCACGTTGTTTACGTATATTTATCTGTTTTATGTATGGCCTTAGGCTAATACAAAACGCACAATCCATCTATTATTGTCAAGTAGAGACCCTCTATAAAGCCATCAATACGACATGATGGACAAGTATGCACAGACATTTACCGGACGTCTGTAACTTGATAGATATCACACGTTCGACAATGAATACATATGCACATATTGTACATGGTTTGTTTTTGTTTAAGGGCTTAACGCGTTGTTAATGCTTGTATTGATGATATCATTTTCTCAGTTAAACAATTTGTTCTACGGAAGAGTTTTGTCTGGCTTATGCCTCCAATGGTCCTTAAGAAATTCCAATCTAATACGGAAACCTTCCACGGTTACTAATGCCAGTTTTATTAAAGTAATATACTCCAAGCTATGATACAATTATGCATATATGTGTTATTCTTCTTCTTTTCCTTCTTCTTCTTGGTGTGGCGACGAGTCGATGATTGTCTTACGTTTGTGTAGTACATAGCATGAACGACCACCCCATTTTTCCTGATTAGAAATTGTACTGTAATACCTCACGCCATCCGTAATAATCAACACTTTCTCACTTACAAGTTGAGCTCCCTGTGGGATTCGAACCCACAACGATAAGAGGCGAGAACGTTTTACTATCCCGGCCACGTATTCGCATTTTGCCGATATAGCCTTCTCTAAATGAATCATGTAACATTTCAGTTATATATGACATTTGATATGAAAGTGCCTGCATTTTGAAATAAAAACCAATTCACATAGAGGACAACCTTATAGACCTCCGTGAAAATATGTAAACAATTATGTCAGATTCGACGTGTTGTATTAGATGCAGAATGTCGATCGAGATCTTGCGAGAATGTGTCATTGACTATTTGGCAAAATTAGCCGAGGTATGCCGCAATATCCGAGTTGTGTTTGTTTCACTGGATGGTCCATCTTTAAAGTAATAATCAAGTTTCAAGTTTTCAAGTTTTATTTCATAAGCTGGGCCCAACTGGGCATGAGCATTAACAAACACAAATGAAAATAACATCAATAACAATATTTACAAAGTTGAATCATAACATAGAATATAAACACAAAATAATTTCAATTCAAGATAAAATGACTAGATGGAATGAGTTTCGTATATTAATACTGAGTAATAAATGTAAAATTAATAGGGGAAGGTGAAAAATAGTTACTTAAATTTATCAATAATTTTCTTAACAAATAATGACAGTTTTAACAATTCATAATTATCTATAGATTGAAAAATGTTTCTAAAATTATATGTATTTGCAATAATAGAATTAGAGGAAATATATTTCTTTCTTTCATTTTTAAAAAAAGTGCAAACAAAAATGTAATGAAATTCATCGAAAAAGAATGACCCACGTGCCATCGCCCCTGTTCAGTGTCACAATTATTATCGAAGACAGTGTGCGAATTACACTACCTCTTGCATGTTGCAGTCATCAGTTGCTCTCCACCGTTCCTTTGCATTTTCATGCAGAGCCCGTATTCATAAAGCAACGTAAGTGGGAAATATTACTAAAGTAAACATTTAAGATGTTTACATATTTTTAAATATCCTTATTAACTTCTCAGGGACATTACAAACCATCTATTTTAAGTTACATATTTCGATGTAGGTTTTATTTATCCATAACCTTATTGAAAATATTAAGAAAACGTCTTAATTCGATAGAAAAATATGTTGAAAAAATAAAATACAATTTGACCTAAGTTAAGTTTTTGCTAAGAAGCTTGATGAATACGGACCCAGGTAGTTTAAAAGTAAACTGTTACTAAACAAGGTATCAGAAACCTTGATAAGAAACCTTGTCTATAACATAATACTGCAAAAGGTACATTGAATGTCTGCCAAGTCAATGTATATGTATTGTATCATGTATGTAGTGATGTGTAGTCATGTGTACGTGGAGTTTATTGGTTGGCGTGGAGTTTATTGGTTGGCGTGGAGTTTATTGGTTGGACTGCCGATATTTTAGAAGCTGACTCAGTATGATTGAGCGTAATTGACATGTTTGATATAAATCACCCTGACATATAAGTACGTCATTTTATAAATTCTGCCCAATCATAGTGCAGCTACGGTGAGGTACTGCACGACGAGATGACAAAGTTTTAATATGTATTGCGTGGATATATACGGATACCGCAATATGTATGCTAATTAACCGAATGATTAGAGGTTAGTTAACCGAATGATTAGAGGTTATGAGAAAATGGGTAATGGGATACTCATCCGAACTTCAAAGCAAATCAAATGGAGAAACAAAACTGTTTTAAAATAACTATATGGTCAATTTTTGATCACATGTTAACCCTTGTGTTGTTTTTATCCCGACTACTTTACTTAACGATTGACAGAACATAATTGTTGATAGATTCAAATAACCTGATTGTTTTTTATATTAATTGTAAGTAGAGTGCACTCATTAATAGTTCACATACACTTTAAATACAGTGTACAATAACAAGTCACTACAACTTAATGAAACTAGGCTAAACGCTTGGAGGGTATATAAAATGTTGTTTAATGAATCTAAAGAAAAATTTCACTAGTTTGAACAAAAAATATAATAAATGTATATCCACAGCTTAAACCAACATAACAAGGTTACGTATGATTAATTAATCTCCTCTAAGCTATATAGTTAAATATGGTGTAACCTACATATTCCTAGAACATCTATTTATAACTATATTTCATTTAAATATGTTGCACATGATCATCAGATTCACGTGCAATGTTGTTTGTGGCAATGAATATTAACATAATAGAAAATGTATCAGTGACCAAACCCTATACTTGAACACAAGTAATACAATGCTACTTTCCAATTTAGTACTCTCTCTCGCTCTCTCTCTCTCTCTCTCTCTCTCAACTACTTATTATATAATTTTAAAAAAACTAATTCTAACTGGTAAGATCCTCCAGCTAAATGTTATGTGCAAAAAAATATGCAAACATGTCCAAAATGATGGAGAAATATAGAGTGGTTCGGGTTTTGAGAAAGGTCCCGCTTCATTTTCATCCTCAACATGCGCTATAACTGTTTTGAGATATCTAGCGACCTTTTTATTTTGTCATATTAATTTGTTAGTACTTTCAGACTATAGGGTCAGTATACTATCAAATAATAAACATAACACTGTGACTGGCAATCATAGTCTGCAAAATTGAATTGAACTGAATGTTGTTTAACGGCTCATCAACACAGTATAGGTTATTTAGAGCCGCCCCAGAGAGAGGTGAAGGATACATAGGAATCCGGGAACCGTGCCCTAATCTTATTATCGAATAGATTCCTATGGTTCTTTAACGTGCTCGGAGGATAGAACGATACCCGGGACCGCCCGGTTTACGTCCCCATCCGACGGACGAGGCTAAGGGAAAGTGTCTTGCCCAAGAACACACCGACGGAACTCAGTCGCACCACGAAGAATTGAACCTGCAAAATTGTCACCCATATATAAAGTAAAACATGCGTTGTACGCAGACATAGAATAATTCATTGATAATTTAAGATTTCTTATTACACATAAACATCGCAAACTATTTCTTTCAAAGTCTACACTTCTCTACTGAGCTAAATGACAATCAATGAGTAATTTTCTCACCTGCTACATGCGTATGACAACAGCCGAGGCAATAAAAATGCCCTTTGTTTTACGCCTGATGAACATGATAAATTAGCTGTCATGTATGAAGGTTTTGCAAGGTAATTTTATATCACTAATACACCATGTTATGAAACATTGTCTATAGTCCGACAAAACGTTTGAACATAACACACGATAAAGGAAAATTATGTACCTTAATGTTATTATTCGAGATTTTTGTTATAGAAAATCAACAGTTTCTGTTGGACTCACAGTCTAATATTGGATTTTTCTAAGTTTGCTGAATATATAGAAAACGGATTTATTTGTTTTTACAATAAATTAAATCATAAAAGGTATCATTTTTAAAAACCAGTGATATATTTAGACAAATTCTTAATTTTGGTACATTAATTAAACATAGTTTAAGCGCTGAATCTATAATAATACACGTCTGGAAAGCGACGTAGCTAAAGGGTCATTAATTACATATGTACACGCTTGACATTGGCATTCAGTTACATCATTCATAATCAATTTTCGAAATAACTTACATGAATACTCATATTTCACGCATTTTTAAAGAGTATCAGTTGGTGAAAGTATAACAAACTAAATTTTAAGCCGAGAGAAAGTGGATTAATAAAGCATAATACACCAATATAAAACTATTTTATCCAGGAATACAACACTGGATTTTCTTAAATACATAAATATCAAAACTATGTCGGAAGGTCAACGTCATGGGCAATAACTCGAGGAATTCGAACAACGTGAAAACACAGAGAAGATTAATGAAACAAACTCAGAAACGGATAAATTCTTTGATAAGACAGGTACAAAGGATGAGATCACAGATAACCAAACGCGCAAATGACAACGACGTGTTTGAGGATTTTATGACCCGAACTATTGCTGGTATGATAACACAAGGATTAACGTTGAGACCGTTTACAAATGGCATAACAACCACAGTAGCTGCACCGAAAACGACGGATGCTGAGCTTGGTGCAGCCTCCATATGTACTGGTAAGATCTTGATATTCTTTAGAGATGGAAGAATTAATAACTGCTATAATCCAAGTTTTAAAAAAAAATGATACTAATATATTGTGCTTATCTTTGTTATGAGTTCAATTGTAAATGAAATTTTAATACCAAATCCAACGTAAAAAAGCAATATTATAACGGAATGCAGACGCGTATTATGGCACACCGTGACAACCAGGCGCTTTCCCAATGCAACCTTCTTTTTTATATGAATGCAACGAAAGTGTTGTATTTATTTTATGTGTATGGACTTAAAAGGATTATGATACTTTCGAGAGATACTGTTATAATTTGTTTTTCTCTAACTTGCGTAACATTTTTTTAACTATTTTAAGAAGTGTTTTTTTAACTTGTTTTCAATTCCTGCCGGATATAGAATTTTTGAGGTATATTTAACAAGAATGGACTAACATGTCTCAAAAAAAAACACTATGCGATTAGTACAACACTAAAGTATACTCACCAAAAAAAATAGTACCCCCTTTTTCTGGTATTCCCATAGGCCAGTTTTTGAGGGCGTAGGACAGCTTGAACAGCGCTTTAATTAAACAATGTTTGATGTTTTTAAGCACACTTCACTGAGTACTAACTTTCTATTTTTTGCTCAGTATAGTTAAATTGCCATTTCAATTCTAGAATGTAACTCTAATGACATACACCATCATGCCTAAAAATACACCTTAATTTCCTTAAGTATGTGCATGTAATTGTCTGTGAAAAAAAGCTTTTCTCCATCAATGATAAGTATCGATACTCGATGTAAGATGTCTGGAAACGTAAATGTGCAAATATGTTTCTGCACTTCAATGACCGATTTGTATAAATACTGAAAAGGGAATCCCTTGGAAGCAACCAACACAAGCAAGAGAGAAATATATCCGAAACGGTTTTAGTCAAACCTCTTTGCAAAAGATTTCATGGAAAAACCTCTGTATGCCTGGCAAAAAGAACATAGGCAAGCCTCTGTATGCCTGGAAAAAGAATATGCCCGACATTTTTGTTCTAATCCCGTCAATTCTTGATAATTTATTTTGTGGCTTTGTTTTGTTTATAATATTAACATTCATTCGTATATGTATAAAAGAGAAATTAAATCAGATGTATGTTTTTAACACAGTTTATGAGAGTGATGTACAGATTTATTTTATTATATTACGCTTCAATAAGTAGCAATATTAGGGTTCACACAATACTTTTGTTTTTTAAATAAAGCTACTTTGTACACAGTTTTTTAAAAAATATATTGTTTCGTTTCTCAATCATTTCCTAACGTTTTAATTTATATAACTCGACAGTCAGGAGTTTTTGTAAAACGATATAATGTTTAACATTTTCTGAAGTAAAGTCAGTTATTGACCACTGTATATTATATATTCTGTGATGAATTATAGAAATTTCCCAGTTTGAGAAAATCTATAACATATCGCTTCCTCGCCTAGTGTGCAAGATAGCACATTAGCCAAATGTTGTGAACTAAACGATAGACGTCACGATATTACGTCACGAATTGACTTCATGATATTACTCCGCGCTGTCGCCAAAGGAGTGACAGAAGAAGGAATACTTGTGTCAAAAGACGATTGAAAAGAAATTCATCACAGAATATATATTATATAGTTCAATTAACATTTTTGTCGTGATACGGAAAATAGTTCACTCGTGAGAAATATTCTTGCGATATAGAAACTCGTGCGAAAACGCACTCGTTTCTATATCGCAATAATCTTTCTCACTCTGGAATTACTTCCCGTATCACTTCAACAATGTTAATTAAACATATGTATTAACCTTGTGACATTTAGTATGAACACAAATTGAAATTGTTTGCCGAAGGTTATTTGCTACATTAAATTCATCTAGTAGATGTTTTATTGCTTCTGTATTGCTGTATTGCAAACATCAGAGAGATTAATATTACTGTTTTCCTTCTTCTATTTTTTTGTAATTTTTTCTGTCCTCCTAAGTCTATAGTTATATTTTACCAGTACAAATATGTATCGTGTGAATAATTGAAAGACAGAAGGAATATGTTTGACCAGTAATAGTCTGGATAATATTCAAGTTATTTATCAAGATTTTTAATTCTGTATCAAATCAATGGATGATGCGATCTGTATCCCTTTTTTATCTGTAAAACTGTGTGCTACGGAAATCAACGAGGCAATTTCAATTGCAAAAAGGGTTGTTATCGGAAACATCGCTTCTTTTGCCTATACCCGTATTGTTATATTTAACATAAAACAGTTTTTATTTGTGAGCTGTGTATGTATAAATAAAATGATTACATCTGTAGAATTGAGGAAATAGTTTTTGTTCTCTTTTAAAGAAAAAATGAATGCGTTTTATCTCTAAAACCAAAGCATATGTATGATTTGCATATACCATCTACTTCATCTAATGTATAATATATATTGTGTTTGCTTCTCGTCTCAATTGAGCTATTTACTTATAGCCAGAAAAAACTCATCTGGTTTTCAAAATGTTAAAAATATACTTTTAGATATATAATGAAACTCATCTTCCTGCAATTTCTTCAGTAACATATTATAAACGGTTTACGTATAACCTAAAAATAAAACTAGATTGTTTGTAGTCAAGGTAACCATAGGTAAATACAAAAGTGACATGTATGCCATATTGTGTCCCACACAAAAACATGCTGACATCATGTCAACTTTATTCTGGTATTCGCCTTCGGGACATATAATTCACTTTTACCTACGACTGATGTTGTACTTACTGTACACTCCTACTATTACGTACGTGAGAAAAATATCAGAAAATAAGACATTTATTTTATTTAATTGTTGAAATCGATAGTTTGCAACTATTTTCAAATAGAAGAAAGCTCTGCTGGTCTAGTGAAGCTTGACTAGTCTGTCTTTCTAAATTATATTCCCGTCAGTTTAGTTATCCCAGACGAATACAGCAGATATATAAGTATCATGCAACGTTTAGCGTCTCACAACACAGTTAATTTTACATAGCTCTGCATATGTAGCAGGACCCCTCTGGACCACTGTAGAACTTAATGAATTTTCTTAAAAATATTTTCTTTGTGAAACTTGATGTCTGTTGCACGAAATATTCAACAAAAAACACGGGGTTGACCAATTTGCTTTTTTTTTTAATATCAATAGTTTGTTAGTTTGTCCATTTCACTGACATGTTTAAATGTATCACTACCCAGTATTAGATTCTCAGATCTGGGCTCAGAAACATTCAGGCATATCCTAACCTGTATGAAATCATGAACTTGTCGCATTCTTGTCACCTGCAACAAAAAAAAGAGAAACTATTTGCACATTTTAAGAAATAAGCAAGAACCGAATAACACAGATCTTTTTTTTAAGCATGCCACACCAAAACTTGAGATTGCAGCATAATTTTGACAACTGAATTTTGTCCACAGATGAAGAAACTTAATTTTCTGTATAGGTTTTATACTGAAAACGGTGGATATCTTTAACTTAGTCGTGAAGAAACTTAATTTCTGTATAGGTCTTATACTGAAAAGTGAAAACGGTGGATATCTTTAGTAAGTCGAACAGGAATTAGCATTCACAAACACAGTCAACAACCAAACATACGCATTTAAAACAAATAACATTTACAGGGGAAAAGAGAAGCAACGTATGCAACATCATAAAAAGAAAAGGGTTGACAACAGGGGTACCACCGTGGAATGCTTAGTGGCTTAAAGGCCGCTGGCGGGGTTTAAACCAGGTTTTAAGGTTCATCAATCACAACGCTGTTGTTCGTCAATTGTATCGTTCCGTTTATTAACATTATATTGCACCTCGCACAAAATCCTAGGAATTTCATTGGATTAGAGCGGTCACATGGTGACCCTCTATTATTCTATAGTAGGTCAGTAGATTTCATAGAGGGTCACTAAAACTATATGGACTACAATTTTGATTCAAAGTTTAAATCATTTGCAAATAGTTTTTTAATTAAATCGTTAGTAACAAACATAATAAGTTTGTTTTTTTAAACTGTACCGGTCGTGACGTCAACGTCATGACGTCAAATTGCGCGAACGTCTCAATGACGTTGACGCTCCATTACAATGGGTTAAATATCGGTGTTTGCCTTAAAAAACGTGCTCGATGCAATAAATCAGTTATTGGGTTTGTTACTGACCCCCTACAGAAATATGTGGGGTCAGTCAGATGTATAGGAGAACTCGGCTATCGCCTCGCCCCCTATAAATCTCACTGACCCCACATATTTCTGTAGGGGGTCAGTAACAAACCCAATAACTAATAATATGACGGTTGATAAGTTCATAGACATGGTTAAAACCTCAGGTCATGTTTTTCTTATAAATGAAAATGACAACACTACACCAAGACGTCACAACCCACTGAGAATCATTAGCCATACAACAAACTATTATTTCGCTTAATACATACTTCCCAATACGATTATGTTAAACATATACTCGTTTACAGGTTGGTGAATATTGGCTATGTTATAGAAAATATGAAATAAAGGAAAGGAACGCACAGCCAAACTGTTATATTTCGCAATAAATTAAATTGTGGACCCTATGATGACGTCTACTTAAATCCTTAAATCCTTATAGAACGGTAGCGTTTGATGTTTGTCTTTGATCTTGTCTTGTCGTACCATTAACGTTGTGTTCTCGTGTTGCTGTGGATTCTGCCAAGTGTCTGACTTTGCGGCTTTCTAGGCTTTTGTTTTTTATATTACGAGAGGTGTTTAACTTATAATTGAACACTTTTGTTTAAGATGTTATTTTTCAGCGGAAGTGATTATCATAAAAAATGCGTGATTTAATGATGTGATACTGTCATTTAGAACGTATGCATTTAAAAATAATCTCCAATTTCACGCGGTTCGTTTTAAATTACGTTTTGAATTAGGTGTACACTATTTTCCAATTTTAAACCTATATGTTTCTGTTGCCGTGGAGTTTTACCTTAAATCATATAATTCCACTAAATGATATCATAATTGTTTAAAACTGTGTTTATAATTTAAATATGATCGTATGTTTTATTTTAAGACAAAAATATAGATGTTGAATTAAAAGCTCGACTTTTTACCGCAATATTAAGAAATTAACAGATAATAGGACAGTTTGCTCGTATGTTACTGATAATTTTATAAATTAAACCAAAATAACTATATTTAATCATATTTTGTGATATAAAAAAATGAAGTTATCATTGATGTATGTCATATACCTTATAAAGATGTCTTTGGTAAAAAATTATATTATTGTTATCATTATTTGCAAATGTGTGTGTGTTTTGCCCCTAAACTTTAAGTTATATATTTTTAAGAAACTTATGAAACTTCTTTTTTTTATAGCGGAGGAAATCACAAAAATGCCTGCAGCTGATGTTTCGAAATAGAAGCTTTCGTAAATTTAATCATTTTCATAGTTGAATGTCATGTTAATTTTCGCTGAATTGAACTGAATTGACACATTTCAAAAAAAATGCATATTACACTTTTTTAACGTTCAGACATGGACATATCAGAATACTATAACCATAAACGACATTTTAAAAGCATTTGTCTAAACATTTGTATTGCGGTTATTTTTATAATTGAAGATTTTTGCTTCAAAATGTCATCCTCTACTTTTTTTCTAAAATACGGATGTAGCAACATTAGGAAGCACATAATAGTGCATGTCATAATGTTTCATATCGAAGGAATCATTAGATTTGACATTAAAATCAACATATTTGGCGAGAATTTCAAGATAGTTGATTCAGTTACACAACGAAAGTGTTCAATTATAAGTTGAACATCTCCCGTATATAAACATGATCATTTATGTGTTTTACTTATATTGCCAATTAATGCTGCCTTTTTTGTTAGAGAATATAACCGGGTGGGGATATCTTTATTTACACTGTCCCGTTTATTGGGATGACATTAGGGTCAGACTGAGGTTTGGTGCACCCTAGAACCTGGTTTAAACTCAAAGCGGCCTTTTTTGCCACTGACCGTTCCAAGGCTGTAGCCCTATTGTCAACCCTTTTGTGTTTGTGGTGTCTTATCTTGCTTTTTATTCATCTTTAAGGTTGTTCTTTGTTTCTGTGTTTGTGGTTGACTATCGTCCTTGAATGCTACTTTTCCTGTTCGATTTTTATATTTTCTTTTCGTATAGAACAACATTTGTATTGTAACTGTATTTATTTTCAGTGTATTTTTTGGTTGACTGTGTTCTATGAATGCTACCGTTCCTGTTCGAATTTCATATCTTCTTAACGTGAAACAACTTTATCACTGTTTAAAGTCACTAACTCTCTAAATAACGGCAAAATTGCACTACAATTTTTTTTATTAAAACGTTCAGGTCATATAATAATGTATATGTGCCGATTAAAAGTATAGGTCATATTCAGCGGTTTTTAAAACACCCATGATTGAATATGCGTAAAATGAATTATAAGTTGGTAACTCTGAATTCAACGCTCCAGTTCTGGGCTTTGGCTCGGCTGCTTAAAGCCGTTTATGTTGTGTCTATAGAGCTTGGATTCTCAAAATAGGTAAATTAAATATATACTTTGCAGTCAGTAGGTTAAAGGGACACTGTCCGTAAGTAAGAAGATATTGAGCATAACCAAATAACTGTCTGACTTTTATTCAATGAAATGTATACATGAAAACATGAGGATATACGCTAAGAAGTATGTAGGAATACATTCGTGAGTTTGAAAAAAAAAGTTTTAATTATTATATGTAAATAAAGTGGGACCCACAATATTTACCTTTTCTGCGATCACGTGACTTCCATTAGTGCATTAGGTTTTCATATGTATTGCGAAATATGTATAGCCCGCTTAGCTCAGTCGGGAGCGTTGTCGACCACTTTACGGTCACGCACACTGTTATTACTGTGACTGTAATTTTTAGTTTGGGCTGCGAGTTCAAACGCACAAAGCGGATTTACTTTTTTTGTACTGCGATTGAATTCCGTTAAACAATCTTGCTTTTAATTAGTAAATATTCAATAATGTTTAGTGTGTAATGTTTGCGAACATAATTATTGTGTGTTTTATAAGCTAAAAGTTACGGACAGAGTCCCTTTAAGAAACGGTGTACAAGTGTTTTAAATTTTGGCTGTTGTTGGCAGGATAGCTACTTTAATAAAATCACATCAAACCATTCACACTATAAAATGGGGGCGCGGCCGATAGTTACATGCGATTTATTTATACATGTTACATACTCAACCACCTTCATATGCTAAATTGTGCACCGTTAATACCGTAAATGTTGTATTTGACAGGATTATACAATGTATATTTGTCAATGTCATATTCAATTCCCGCCGGCAATATCGTGTCTACCAACCGCAGGCTTGATTTCAATACACATACAATCTCTTAAGTATCATTAAAGTTCGATCAGTTGAAGTGGTTAGAAGTCGATGGTTGATTTATTTTAACATCTCGTTATTTATTCCTTTTCGTTTATTGGACTATTGAACTATTATTTTGGGAGATTTTAATTGCGATTTAAGACAAAGTTCTTCGCATCATCAACACAGTATATTACATTGGTAAAACATTTCGGAAAACATATGTGCAATGAAAAACTGCAGCAACAATTGAAATTGTGATTGAATTATCAAATTCAGTTTGTACAATGTCAATATAGCCTAGTTTTGCGTAGTCAATAATTGACGAAACAATTTTAATCAGGATTTACAATAACAACAACAAAACTGTAATGGCAGGAAGGAAAGGAAGGAAAACTAAAGAAAATAATCAAAAGAAAACCATGAATAAAGATAATGATGACAAAACCCGTGGCAGAAAGGACAGAGCGAGCTTTGCGCGGTTTCCGACAGAATTTGATATTATGTTGGAAATTGTTGATAAGAATATTAAACTAATCGGAACCTCCTGTGACTCTGGAACTAACCAAGACAGTACGTCATCTCGAACATATTTCTTGAATATTGGTGAAATTTCGAAGGCATATGCTTACACAATTTCAAAATGTTAACTGGGAAGTGTTTAATATAATGATGATAGAACTCGTTACCCGACCTTTTTGTCATTTAAATATTTATATCGTTTATATATTTACATTTATTTGCAATACGATATGTTTAAAGTTAAGCATGCATATAACTTTCGCCCCGATTCTGGCAACACCAGTTTTGAATTACTTCTTTTGTTTCTTTTTATTGGAATTTTTAATGTGTTTTTAAATAATTGTGTCTAATTAATAAACTATTGTTTATTATACAATCATTTCGTTTTAAACCAATTTCGTTTTGAAATTGATTATTGCAATAAGTGTAATGTCATGTGGAGTGAACGGTTATATTTTGGTAATATCATAATCAGACAATGCTACTTTTGTTTTTAAACAAATAGAAGTGTAGATTAATGCCAATAACATATACGTTTTTAAATCCTGAAAATTGCTTTCCTTATTGAAGGGCAATTTGATTGGAAGAAAACTCAATACTATATTGACTTCCGTAACATGTAAAAGTTAAGTTTAGTCCCTTAAGGCAAATAATCATTTCCTTGTTTTCTTGACACGGACATCACATCATGCTAATGATTTTATATTATAAATGTGTACTCTATTTCTACTGGAAATTTACGGTAAAACAGCATCGATTTAAAATCGTGAAATAGTAGAACAGATTTACCAAAAGAGTATGAAAGAAATAAAACACATTCCTTTTGTCGTCCTCGCTTTGATTATACCTGCTGTATATAATTCATTAATATAAATGTGTTATTAAGTGCACACTTGAAAACTATTTACCATTATAGTCTGTTTATAAATAATATACACGTGTAAATTATTATGATTAACTACAATTTTAAAATGTATACGGTATAATGAACGACCCTTGTCTAACTCATATTGTGTTAAGACATATGATACGTACATATGTCAAATAAAAATCGTACACATATGAAATGGGAAAAACATTGAATTTTAAAGAAAATGTCAACATTATCCTGAAGTACACTGCTGTATTTAATACACACAAATGTAACAAAGTAATTCAACCTTCCTTTCAGTTAGCAAATAAACAGCGAGACAAACACACTAACAACATGATTGTTTTGGAAAAATAATTGCAAGGATTTCAATAATGTTTATCATTGAAAAATATAAACACATCATGCTTCTTTAACCTGATACTACATATTGTATCGTCTTAGTTCTATTTAAAATCTTAAAAACATATATTAGTGTGTCCCTTTTAGTCGCACGAGCTGATGCAAAGGCTTCCTTGTATTAACATAGAGAATATCATATAAGCACCTTTGACTATCAGGATTATTAGGAGAGGCTAAGAAAACAAAAAATGTTAATAGTAAAATACACTGACATAATATTATTTTTATCATTTAGATTATCCACATTGTCGATTGAGTTTGAACATATTCCACAACCCACTCGCCCTGTAAGACTGGCATTTGCAAAAAGCAACTCACCTTTACTAATGATGTACTCGCTCTTCAATAATACAATCATAATTATACCTATTGTTCTCTAAATTACCATTTGAGGTAAATAAAAAACATTTATTTTAATAATGAATATCGTGGAAACTGTTATATGTTTTTAATGACGTCAGATAATGTTGCTCGCAATAAACGCCAAGGTATTCTGCATCCTTTCGCTGCTTTATCAGTCATTGCCGGATAAAGCAAAATACATCTGGTCACCTTTTAATCGGGCAGAAAAGTACATGTATCCTTATTTGGACTTTTGTTTTATGTCATATCGCATGCACATTGATTCTTTTTGTTCTAGAGGGCTTTTGGAGTTTGTAATTTGCACACTTTATTTGGTTTTGCAGATATCAGAGGAAAAGACCGCGCCTGCTGTAACACTGCTGTCAGATGTTTTGATGATGTTACTGGTCATATTGATGACTTACAACGAGCTCCTGAAGGCTCCTTCAGTCTCATGTCGGCTTGCAGGTAAGACAGCTGCAATTAAAGATACATATTGTGTGTGTGTGTTAAATAAATACTGATAAAGGTGATCCTTTGGGAGCAACAAGTTCGAATTAGCATACACACAGTGACAAAAAAAAAAACATATGGACACATACAGCCTGAGCTTCAGTCTGTCGAAGTTCCAACTAACGTTTGTCCATATCGACATTGATAATGCGTTAAGTTTCACGGCTTGTCTAATCTAATACACGTAGTAATAATAAAAACGATGGCCATTTATTAGAAAAAAAATGCATACTTTGGTTAATTTATTACATGTATTATTAAATTTCCCTGTCCATTTACCGAAGACATGAAATCCCAGACAAGCATGCATTGCCCCTTCCTTTTATCTAAATCTGATATTGTTTACTTTAGACAGGTGGGTTCCGACTTAAAGAAGGACAGACAATGTGTTCAACAGTCTCTATCTCGCTGTCGTGGACCGGGAAGGGCGATATTACAAAGCAGATTCGACAGCAGATTAGACACTCTTTACGACCAGTACTACAAACACTGCACAAAAAGAGACACAGATACCAGTATGTTTTACAACTGATACACCAATTAAATTAAAACAATAGTTGATTTTCCGAAGTTATCAATAGTTGTGTTGCTAGAGTTAACAAATAGAATTTATAAAAATGAGAAAGATGGTCCTATAGAAACAACAGAACCCAAACACAATGGAACCGTAGGTCCGAAATGCTAAATCCAACTAAATCAAATGGATGAACTAAATAGCCAAGGAATATTCACAACATAAAGGGTGGTGAATGCAGGACTACCGACTTGGATCGGTCGGTAGGCGATATGGTTAACTTAATGGGTTTTATGTGTACACAAACTCGCTATTTTCCTATTATTGAAATAAACGTTTTCTTTTCTTACATACATTTAACTTGACTGTTTTCAGCAACTCAGTCACAACCAATTCCTGTCACAACTTCTCCATTACTGCCATCTCCCGTGACAACTACTCAAGGACAAGGAATTTTGCCAACAGCAGTAACAAGCGACCATAGAGGCCGTGGTCATAACACTGGTCATAACACGCGGACAGAAAATAACGACATGTCAACGTCTGGCGCCATCATTGCAGGAGCCATTGCTGGGGGCGCCATACTATTAATTGTACTGATGATTGCTATTATACTCTGGTGCAGAAACAAACGAGACAGGTACGAACTGTAATAGATATTGCGATGAACTCTATTGATGTGAATGATACTTTAGAACTATGATGTCATAGTTCTCATAATGGCGGCTTCCATATACGTATTCGAACAACTTTCAAAGATTTACATCTTCTTTGTTTATCATCCGATTTTTTGGCTCTTTTGGCTATATTCCCGTTTAAAACAAATCTTCATCAAAGATTATTTATACTTTTAGATTAGTTATGCTAGGTAGCTATTGAAAAGGTATGCTTTTTATCATAACAGCAAACGTTAATGAAAAAATACAAAATATCAAGTAGCAACATGAATCCCCGTTGAACATAATGTGGCAATTTATTAAAATATGGTTTCTATAATGCGTGTTATTCCTAAGAATGTATACCATATGATCCTGTACTTTTAGACACATTCGAACTGTTAGTTGTATACACAGCATGTGCACATTTACGTTTTGTTTGAATGGTGCTTTACGTCATATTAAGCCATACGTGACGGTCGAATTGTTTGTGGTAGAGGCAGATCACCTCATTTTTTGGGGGGGAGAAGAACCAGTACTGTATACCTCACGCCATCCGTAAGAATCGGCGCATTTCTGTGCTAGTACAGTTTGGTACTAATAATACAATAAATACTGTTTCAGAAATACATCCGACAGGTCGTCGTCGGGCAGTTCAGGAGTGTTCTTCCAAAAGCGTCCCAACATGTTCTCAACTGAGCGACAACACGGTAACAATAATCACAAACACGGAGCTACACGAGAAGATTCAAGCATCTACGCAGAGATTGACGAGGGACTTGTAAGTCATATACAAACAAGGCTGTAACTGGCCATGAACATACACTGAACAGCTTTAGTAGGCCTATTATTTTATATGACGTTTTAAATAAAAATGGTTTAGTCGTCAATTTTCAAATTTCAATATTTTTAAAGTTGTTCAGTATATATTTAAGACAAAGTAAATGACGCTGTTTATTAAATCGTTGATTAAACAAAACACATTTCTAAACCATCTCAAGCATGGTTCAATTTAGCTCATGTTAAATAAAACTAAATTTAGGATGAATCTATATCTTGCAAAACAACGAACCTTTTATTGCTTATTTTACATTTTGTATTGAACCGTTCGACGATTATATATTTCTTTTTGATATTTAGCTTCTTAACATTTTCCGATTGTTTTTAATTGTCTGGTGTATCTTAACTTGTTTCAGTAATGGTTTTCAACTCTTTAACTTGTTTGATATATATTAAACTGTCGTTATAGTTCATGTCATTTCAATTGCAGGTCAACCCGAACTACAAGCCGCCCGTTCCGGATAATGCTGGATATATCCACGCCGTAAGCGACACTGACCCTGGGATAACGAACTCAATATCTTCAAACATTCCAACGGCAACGACCCGTGGTCAACTAAGTTATGGACCAATCCTAGCCGCCAACAGGGATTCTGGTTCTGGAAAGGCTTTATTTTATCATTCAACATCAGTTGTTTCACCGAGCGACTTACAAAAACCTGGCGAGCAAGGACATTACATGGGAAGTGGCGATGAAACACTCCTGTCACATCGCAACTTACTGTCTAGTACCAACACAGATCGGACTGACAATGCCTATGTGTTATGTGACTCGTCTCAAAGCTCCGATCCTGATGATTATGAAGAACCAATCAGTGCTCATTCATCCTTACACTATGCGGAGATTGACAAGAGATCCAGCCCACCTGATGAGTACGCACCTGTAGCCCCTGCCGAAACTAAAGCCAACAAGGGTCCGCACCAACACAGTGCCATAAAGGTTCTACCATCTAACCCTCTTGTTTCCCCATCCGCAAACCGCGTATCTCTTTCTCCGGACCCTACTACACCAAAACCAAAACCAAGGAGGAAAAACGTAATCAAATCTCCAGAAACTGAATTACCTCATGCTGGAAAACAATCGGGTGTAGATCAGGTTAAAAACTTGGATATGTCAAACAGAGACTCAATGATGTCGACTACAAGCTCTAATAAGTCGAGCCATCATTACTTTGTTTTGGAACGCGAAACGGACTTGGATTACGAAAACTCTGTTAGTCCCCCTAAGATAGTGTGAAGCATACATGTTGATGTAAATAATGTAAAACTTGATTTAGGCTTAGCCTTATAATTAGTTGTACTTACCACTGGTTAAGAGTAGCATCGTCTTGTTATATTAAATGTAACTTCTTTGGAAATAAATATATATATATATATATATATACACTAAAAGGCAATGTGTTGTATAGTTCTTTATTCATAAAAAGGTAAAATTGTTATATACATTTGTTTGTTAATCCACAAAATAAAACATATACTGACAGCCACTACCACTTTGAATGTACACGCTACGCATACAATCTCTCCCAGGTCATTACATTGACCTCTGTCAACGTCTAAGAAAGTAGTCTGCGATCACATGATAATTTGTCACATGACCATAGCTAAAATATAAGCTTCAACACCGTGACACCACCAACTATCGGCCTTTGATTGACATGTAAACACTCGAAAGAATCTACATTTTGATATATAGTATAGGTTAGTACTTTAAGTAGGTTGTTAAGATCTCTGTGATATTGGAAAGTGCTGGTAAGCAAATTGCTGTACTCTTACGCCATGGGGACGAATTTTAAAGTTTTGACGTCGGAGTGATATGCCTTTAGTACAAACCTTTATTCTACCGCAATAAAATCCTGTGCATAATTTACTTTATATTTAAAACATTCAAGCCGGAAAAAAAAATCTTTGTAATATAAGCATTTCATTATGAAGTTATTCGGAAAAATATTAGTGTCGTCAAGAAATTTTGCATTTCCGCCGTTTTTCATGGTATTTGGAGAGACGTTGACAGAGATGTATGTATATTCAAGGAACGACAACTCTGGGTAGATATTGATTACGCATACTGTTTCCATAAGCACAACCTCATGTATTTGCATGTTCGAAGCTGTTCCATGTTAACAACAAAAAATAAAAAAAAGAACAAAACAATATTAAAAATTATAAAAGTTTTTTGTTTTTTTTGGTGTTAGGTATATATCTAAATAGTTTAAAATGCCTTTCCAGAACCTGAACAGTGTATCAACAACTTGTTTCATATATTACAATACACAGATGGTTTACAGCTATACATGGAACACAGATTTTTGACGAAAACGCCGAACGAATGTTTTACGAAAATCACTAAAGACTTTAATCAATGGTTGCGTTATTACATATCTCAGGAGTTTGGCCTCAGAGTTATATAAGTGTTATATGTATACCTGTTATTTCCCTCTATAATGCAGATTATAAGTAAGCATAAACTAATTGATACTACAGTTCACAGACATAATAACAAATCGGAAACTGTGAAATGTATCTAAATTTCAGGTGGCACAGTGCGGACATTTCACAAAATAAACACACATATCATGAAAAGTGTAATGTACATACGGTTTATTTATGTCGAAAACCCGGCAAAAATGTATTTCTCTTTCTAATGATGATATTTCCCTACTTTAACATTTTAAGCAAAAAGGCAGTTTGAGTGAAAGACAATTGCTTGATTTTTAAAAGAAAAACCAAAAAGGATAATATTTTTACCTTTAAACCATTGATATTTTTAGTACACAAGAATAAATTAGAGCCATGCCATCAAGCTCCAAATGTCAGCTATGTTCAAAAAATGTATGAAATACTGTAAAAAAAGGTTTGCGTCTCAAATTTTCATTACGCAGCTGCCTATCTGCGTATAGGCAGGTACGCGCCTGACATACACCATCGTAAAATAAAAAAAAAAGTAAAAGAAAGAACAACAACAACAAAATCAGAGATTTTTCATCATCTTCATTGTTGTTTGGTATAGGTGATTGGTGTTTAGTATAGGTGATTGGTGTTTAGTACAGGTGATTGGTGTTTAGTACAGGTGATTGGTGTTTAGTATAGGTGATTGGTATTTAGTATAGGTGATTGGTGTTTAGTATAGGTGATTGGTGTTTAGTACAGGTGATTGATAGATGTTTAGTACAGGTGATCGGTGTTTAGTATAGGTGATTGGTATTTAGTATAGGTGATTGTTGTTTAGTCTAGGTGATTGGTGTTTAGTATAGGTGATTGTTGTTTAGTATATTTGACTGGTGTTTAGTATAGGTGACTGTTGTTTAGTATAGGGGGTGTTTAGTATAGGTGATTGTTTTTTAGTATAGGTGATTGTTGTTTAGTATAGGTGATTGGTGTTTAGTATAGGTGACTGTTGTTTAGTATAGGGGTGTTTAGTATAGGTGATTGTTTTTTTAATATAGGTGATTGTTGTTTAGTATAGGTGATTGATATTTAGTATAGGTGATTAGTGTATAGTATAGGTTATTGGTGTTTAGTATAGTTGACTGGTGTTTAGTATTAGTGACTGTTGTTTAGTATAGGGAGTGTTTAGTATAGGTGATTTTTTTTAGTATAGGTGATTGTTGTTTAGTATAGGTGATTAATGTTTAGTATAGGTTATTGGTGTTTAGTACAGGTGATAGTTGTTTAGTACAGGTGGTTGGTGTTTAGTACAGGTGATTGGTATTTAGTATAGGTGAGTGGTGTTTAGTAGAGGTGATTGGTGTTTGGTATAGGTGAGTGGTGTTTGGTATAGGTGATTGTTGTTTAGTATAGGTGATTGTTGTTTAGTATAGGTGATTGATGGATGTTTAGTACAGGTGATCGGTGTTTAGTACAGGTGGTTGGTGTTTAGTATAGACGATTGGTGTTAAGTATAGGCGATTGGTGTTTAGTATAGGTGATTGTTGTTTAGTATAGGTTGTTGTTTAGTATAGGTGATTGTTGTTTAGTATAGGGGGTGTTTAGTACAGGTGATTGGTATTTAGTATAGGTGGTGTTTAGTATAGGGGGTGTTGTTTAGTATAGGTGATTGTTGTTTAGTATAGGTGGTTCTTGTTTAGTATAGGTGATTGTTGTTTGGTATAGGTGATTGTTGTTTAGTATAGGGGATTGTTGTTTAGTATAGGTGATTGTTGTTTAGTATAGGTGATTGTTGTTTAGTATAGGAGGTGTTTAGTATAGGTGAATGTTGTTTAGTATAGGTGATTGTTGTTTAGTAAAGGGGGTGTTTAGTACAGGTGATTGGTGTTTAGTATAGGTGGTTGTTGTTTAGTATAGGAGGTGTTTAGTATAGGTGATTGTTGTTTAGTATAGGGGGTGTTGCTTAGTATAGGTGATTGTTGTTTAGTAAAGGGGGTGTTTAGTACAGGTGATTGGTGTTTAGTATAGGTGGTTGTTGTTTAGTATAGGTGGTTGTTGTTTAGTATAGGAGGTGTTTAGTATAGGTGATTGTTGTTTAGTAAAGGGGGTGTTTAGTACAGGTGATTGGTGTTTAGTATAGGTGGTTGTTGTTTAGTTTAGGTTATTATTGTTAGTATAGGTGGTTGTTGTTTACTATAGGTGATTGTTGTTTAGTATAGGTGGTTGGTGTTTAGTATAGGTGATTGGTGTTTAGTATAGGTGGTTGTTGTTTAGCATAGGTGATTGGTGTTTATTATAGGTGATTGTTGTTTATTATAGGTGATTATTGTTAGTATAGGTGGTTGTTGTTTAGTATAGGTGATTGTTGTTTAGTATAGCCTATAGGTTGTTGTTGTTTATTATAGGAGGTGTTTAGTATAGGTGATTGTTGTTTAGTATAGCCTATAGGTGATTGTTGTTTAGTATAGCAGGTGTTTAGTATAGGTGATTGTTGTTTAGTATAGGTGATTGTTGTTTAGTAAAGGGGGTGTTTAGTACAGGTGATTGTTGTTTAGTATAGGTGATTGTTGTTTAGTAAAGGGGGTGTTTAGTACAGGTGATTGGTGTTTAGTATAGGTGGTTGTTGTTTAGTTTAGGTGATTATTGTTAGTATAGGTGATTGTTGTTTACTATAGGTGATTGTTGTTTAGTATAGGTGGTTGGTGTTTAGTATAGGTGATTGGTGTTTAGTATAGGTGGTTGTTGTTTAGTATAGGTGATTGGTGTTTAATATAGGTGATTGTTGTTTATTATAGGTGATTATTGTTAGTATAGGTGGTTGTTGTTTAGTATAGGTGATTGGTGTTTAGTATAGGTGATTGTTGTTTAGTACAGGTGATTGGTGTTTAGTATAGGTGATTGGTGTTAAGTATAGGTGATTGTTGTTAGTATAGGTGGTTGTTGTTTAGTATAGGTGATTGGTGTTTAGTATAGGTGATTGGTGCTTATTATAGGTGATTATTGTTAGTATAGGTGGTTGTTGTTTAGTATAGGTGATTGGTGTTAAGTACAGGTGATTGGTGTTTAGTGTAGGTGATTGGTGTTTAGTATAGGTGATTATTGTTAGTATAGGTGATTGGTGTTTAGTACAGGTGATTGGTGTTTAGTATAGGTGGTTGGTGTTTATTATAGGTGATTATTGTTAGTATAGGTGATTGGTGTTTAGTACAGGTGATTGGTGTTTAGTACAGGTGATTGGTGTTTAGTACAGGTGATTGGTGTTTAGTATATGTGATTGGTGTTTAGTATATGTGATTGGTGTTTGTGATTGGTGTTTAGTATATGTGATTGGTGTTTAGTATAGGTGATTGTTGTTTAGTATAGGTGGTTGTTGTTTAGTATAGGTGATTGGTGTTTAGTATAGGTGATTGGTGTTTAGTAAAGGCGATTGGTGTTTAGTATAGGTGATTGTTGTTTAGTATAGGTGGTTGTTGTTTAGTATAGGTGATTGGTGTTTAGTATAGGTGATTGGTGTTTAGTATAGGCGATTGGTGTTTATAGGTGATTGTTGTTTAGTATAGGTGATTGGTGTTAGTATAGGTGAGTGTTGCTTTGTATAGGTGATTGTTGTTTAGTATAGATTGTTAAATTAAGATGTGCTTATTCTACGTAACATTTTGTTTCGTACCAAAACAAATGAAATATTATCTAAGAATGGGATTGTTAATGCTATAATTTACTGCGTTATAATCGTCACATGAATGGCATTGTTAATTCTATAATAAACTGCGGTATAATAGTCACATGAATGGGATTGTTAATGCTATAATAAACTGCGGTATAATAGTCACATGAATGGGATTGTTAATGCTATACTATACTGCGGTATAATAGTCACATGAATGGGATTGTTAATGCTATAATATACTGCGGTATAATAGTCACATGAATGGGATTGTTAATGCTATAATAAACTGCGGTATAATAGTCACATGAATGGCATTGTTAATGCTATAATATACTGCGGTATAATAGTCACATGAATGGGATTGTTAATGCTATAATAAACTGCGGTATAATAGTCACATGAATGGGATTGTTAATGCTATAATAAACTGCGGTATAATAGTCACATGAATGGGATTGTTAATGCTATAATAAACTGCGGTATAATAGTCACATGAATGGCATTGTTAATGCTATAATAAACTGCGGTATAATAGTCACATGAATGGGATTGTTAATGCTATAATATACTGCGGTGTAATAGTCACATGAATGGCATTGTTAATGCTATAATAAACTGCGGTATAATAGTCACATGAATGGGATTGTTAATGCTATAATATACTGCGGTATAATAGTCACATGAATGGCATTGTTAATGCTATAATATACTGCGGTATAATAGTCACATGAATGGGATTGTTAATGCTATAATATACCGCGGTATAATAGTCACATGAATGTCGTATATATAAATAATAAGAACCTTACCATTATCAACGTTCTACGTTGCTTAACTTAGCCAGTTGTTTCCGTTTCGCGCGCTAATCGTTATTGGTCTGAAGACCTTATTTTGGTCCAATATCACCATAAAAATTCTATTAAATTTGACTAAACATTACAAAGTCTAGTTAAGTGTTCATTTCCATACATAAATAGTCGTTAAAGCCGGTTTACTTTTGCTGTATTTGGTTTTACTGCTTTAATAGAAATACATGATTCAGAATACAAATATACCATTTTAAAAATAGCAATATAGCCGTTTAAAAAATTAATTCATATGCGCTTAAACACATCTCAAAAACTGCTGCTTCTTACTTTTTTACGGTTTAAATGATCGGTATATACAAATCTTGTCAAGCGTACTTATGGAAAAGATAAACACAAGAATGTATGACGTCAAACTTCAACCATAGATGGTAATAACTCAAAGATCGTAATGTCGAAATGATAAATGCACCTTTGCAAGACACTTGATCAATATAAAAAAAAATCCCATGAAAAACAGCAATTACAGACACATGAGATATTTTGACGTAGAATGTATAAAAAATAGGATCATTAGTCAGAATAAATTTAACCAATGTCAAAAGGATATTCGAATAGTATCCGTCTTCAAAGTATAACAACTTTTGGAGGAGGAGAAGGACGGTGAACTTTATTTTCTCCACATGGGAGAGTATCATACAACGTGGGAGAGTATCATACAACAGTTATGGTGAATCATACCGAGTAAAGTATGTGTAACAACGCTAAATTATGTAATGACACAACAGCCTTTACAACGTGACAAACGACCAACTGTTATGCAAATACGCACATGCCCACCCATACTCACACACATTCACACATCTATACGCATACATACGCATACTCATGTATGTATACCGGTTAGCGCACCCACATAACCACTCATCCACATAGCAGTGGGTCAGATATCCAGTATCTATTTCACTGCTAGTTTCCATATTATTTTCTGTATATTCCCGTGTTGACCATCCTTAGTCACGAAAACAAACATTGAAGACGGAAGGGCACGGGAATGTTTTTTACACCATTAAGTGCTAACATATTCAAAACAAAGTAAAATATCCCGATGGATGACACTTACTCAGTTAAATACTACTGAGCAGGTCAAAACCATAGGTGAAATTTTCCTTATAGATAATTACATATACATTGTTACTATTTTGGACAAATATTGTTGTATTATTTAAAATACACAATGGTTAGCTAACATGTTTAGTGCTTTATGATATTGTGATACAGCCGAGTATTATTACTGTGGTTTTCAAACACGTAGAAAGGAGTGAATGCGCGTAATTAAATTTAAATACTGATCTATACATTATGTAAATATGTTGATTTAATATTTTTGACATCTAAAATTACTGTACTGTTGTTCTATATGCATCATTGTTTATATATGCTCTCCTATAAATGAAGGAAATAAAGAGTATTATTATTATATTATTATTACCATTAAGTGTTACAGTTCGGACTATACATTGAATGCTATGTTTTAGGCAATCTTGCTTTTCTTCAGTCGAATTACTGACAGAGATTTACCTATTTATTTAAACAATGGTTTACATTCAAATCAAAAGTGTTGGACATTTCGACAAGGCAAGATAGCCTTCAAAAGTGTTCCTTCAAAAGTGATGGACATTTCGACAAGGCAAGATAGCCTTCAAAAGTGTTCCTTCAAAAGTGTTGGACATTTCGACAAGGCAAGATAGCCTTCAAAAGTGTTCCTTCAAAAGTGATGGACATTTCGACAAGGCAAGATAGCCTTCAAAAGTGTTGAGCCTTCAAAAGTGTTGGACATTTCGACAAGGCAAGATATAGCCTTCAGTTCCCAAAATTTACAGTGTTTATCTGGTTTTGTACATCGAACTTAACTCGTTGGTGAATACCTACCACAAGTTTTCGGACATACGTGATTTTTTCTTGTTGTGCACTTAAACAGTTTTTGAATGGTTTATCTTCTAAAACGATTGACCCTAACAAGGCAATGAGATCTGCGATATATAGAGAAGAGTGGTCGCGCGACAGCTCATATACTATCGCGGACCCTATTTCTGTATAAAAAAAACTAAATATGCAAAGCCTTGATCTGCGTTTAGTCTTTCGCGTCATAACTGTGTTTCTTAAGCGATAACGGCGGTATGCACCTTTATTTTCCATACATGTCAGCTCGGCAGAGAATTTTCAGCTCGTAAAAAGTCATTAATGGCGTATTGTAAATCATATATACTAAACCAAATTGCTAAGTATCAACCTAAGAATATGTCAATAATATTCTCATTGTTTTGTGTATTTTGTGCTTGATTAGAGATACGGTTAAACTGCAAAATAATACTGAGTGTAAATCGTCTACTCTGATTAGAAATAAGTTATAACACTTATACATAAACATAGTATTTTAACGGTGTATCAATCAACGACACCTTATTCAGTGTTCTAGCGTCTATCAAATCCAATAATCAATAACAGTCATATAGACACCACCAATCTCGTAAGTGGTCAATAACAGTCATATAGACACCACCAATCTCGTAAGTGGTCAATAACAGTCATATAGACAACACCAATCTCGTAAGTGGTCAATAACAGTCATATAGACAACACCAATCTCGTAAGTGGTCAATAACATTCATATAGACACCACCAATCTCGTAAGTGGTCAATAACAGTCATATAGACACCACCAATCTCGTAAGTGGTCAATAACAGTCATATAGACAACACCAATCTCGTAAGTGGTCAATAACAGTCATATAGACAACACCAATCTCGTAAGTGGTCAATAACAGTCATATAGACAACACCAATCTCGTAAGTGGTCAATAACAGTCATATAGACAACACCAATCTCGTAAGTGGTCAATAACAGTCATATAGACAACACCAATCTCGTAAGTGGTCAATAACAGTCATATAGACAACACCAATCTCGTAAGTGGTCAATAACAGTCATATAGACAACACCAATCTCGTAAGTGGTCAATAACATTCATATAGACAACACCAATCTCGTAAGTGGTCAATAACAGCCATATAGACAACACCAATCTCGTAAGTGGTCAATAACAGTCATATAGACACCACCAATCTCGTAAGTGGTCAATAACAGTCATATAAACACCACCAATCTCGTAAGTGGTCAATAACAGTCATATAGACAACACCAATCTCGTAAGTGGTCAATAACAGTCATATAGACAACACCAATCTCGTAAGTGGACAACACCAATCTCGTAAGTGGTCAATAACAGTCATATAGACAACACCAATCTCGTAAGTGGTCAATAACAGTCATATAGACAACACCAATCTCGTAAGTGGTCAATAACAGTCATATAGACAACACCAATCTCGTAAGTGGTCAATAACAGTCATATAGACAACACCAATCTCGTAAGTGGTCAATAACAGTCATATAGACAACACCAATCTCGTAAGTGGTCAATAACAGTCATATAGACAACACCAATCTCGTAAGTGGTCAATAACATTCATATAGACAACACCAATCTCGTAAGTGGTCAATAACAGTCATATAGACACCACCAATCTCGTAAGTGGTCAATAACAGTCATATAGACACAACCAATCTCGTAAATGGTCAATAACAGTCATATAGACACCACCAATCTCGTAAGTGGTCAATAACAGTCATATAGACACCACCAATCTCGTAAGTGGTCAATAACAGTCATATAGACACCACCAATCTCGTAAGTGGTCAATAACAGTCATATAGACACCACCAATCTCGTAAGTGGTCAATAACAGTCATATAGACACCACCAATCTCGTAAGTGGTCAATAACAGTCATATAGACAACACCAATCTCGTAAGTGTTACCAACAAGTAAAAGTAAGTATAAAAGTCAAACAGGAAACGTAGCATTCAAGGACCACAGTCAACCAAAAGCACGCACAGAAACAACCAACAATTTTAAAGATGAATAAAAGGCAAGACACGGCATCACAAACATAAAAGGGTTGACAATATGGCTACCGCCTTGGAACGGTCAGTGACAACAATTAATAAGACTGGTTCTTGAAGCTACATTTCCTGTTCGATTGTTTATCTATTTTTATTAACACTTCGGTTTTTTTCAGCCGTGTTTTCTCAAAGTATCGTACGCAGGTAAAAACTTACAACATTACGTGGTCCGAGTAACAACTTCCATACCCCATCCAACCCATTCTCCAAGAAGCAAAAACAGGGTTGGCTGGGGTATGAAATAAAACTTTAATTTAGGCTTAAACACTTGCATATTATAAAATTAAAACATTTAATAGGTAACTTTAAACAGGTTATCACATTTTTATCAGTAAAAACTGCCTTTAAACGTTTTTGATCGTCAAAATATCCGTTATAAAATCTTGCTAATATAAGCTTTCCCATCGCTTAATGGAATTAAGGCAGGGCCACGTAATGACGTAAGCTTCTTCTTTTAAATGCTATTAGTCAATGATTCAATAAGTATCGTAACGCAAATGCGATTATAATTAATGTTATGTTGAGCCACAAATAAACCCGTAGCACAAGGTTTTACATTTCAGTTTCTAATATACCATCATAGTGTCCTGGTTTTCATACAAAGTATTCTCTGCATCAAAATCGTTATCGACTTCAACCACATGTTTAGGTTTTACGACTTTTTGGTCAGTAACATTTTTATAAAACTGAAGTGTGTTATAATTGTTCTCCACAACACATTTTCCGTCCTTACTCGTGTTCACAAGTGTAGTGTCATACATACTTTCATTGTCCATTGGAATGGCATACATTGACTCCATTTCACCGTCTTGAATTTTGACATAGGTGTCTGCTTCAGCTATGATGTCCGTTTGTCGGATGTCAGTAAACTTTGGCCGACTTACGACGAACGAAGTTTGACAGGACAACATCAAAACTGGAGTAGCCTGAAAGACCGGTTTCTGCTCACGCTGCTGTTTTATCTTCTTGGCTTGGGTTATTTGAAATGACGTAATCATGTCGTCATTTTTACGTATGATGTCAGAATGGATTGTATTTGGAGGGTACTCATGTGCGATATGTTGTTGTTTTGACAGAATGACATCGTCATGTAGTTTGTGATTAATTCTGACAGGAATGTTGGGTTGTGGTTTCTTACTGATGCTGTTCTCGTAGTCAATCTGCTTTGCCTTTAAATTTAAAAGCTGGGAACTGTTGTGTTGTTTCGATTTGATAATGTCATCGTCGTGATTGAAACCAGCATCGTAATACGCATTAGCGTGTGAATTAGATGACACTCTGTTTTGAACGTTCGGTGGTAGATCATTTCCGACACGATACACGGCTTCCATCTGTAATGCAGTTATTGCTTCAGTTTAAACATGATAAAACAAAGTTTGATAAAAAAAAATTCAAATAAACAGAGTTTGACTTTCACACAAGAAGACATTACCATCTTTCGTTATATAACTAGACATCACTTTGACAACAATGTAAAAAAAAATTGTACGAACAAATGTGGTTTTAACGTAATGATAACTATGATAAATCCAATGAGTTATAGCATGTATCACTTAAAGCTATAGTATAGTTTGATACTTACAAAACCGTCATCTATCTCCGCATATATTTCTTCATCAGTATTTGACTTTTCAGGTTTTGGTTTTGTTGAGAACAAACATTTCCAAACAAAGCGATTAGATGGGTTGGAACTGTCGGAGCCACATTGTCTGTAGAAGACAAGAAAGAATGTAGATAAAGCACAGGGCTGTTAAAATCGCAATATCTGAAGGAGATAAAACACACTGACCCAACAGAGGTGGGGCTATGCCTACTAAAATGTGAATATCTGAAGTTGAACGCCAATGACATGCTTAATTTTTAAAGAGCATATTGCATGTTTATATGTATTATAACAAAAAGAAGCATAATCTCAATATGAAAACGGAAATTAAACACGTTTTCGGAAATATTAAAAATAAACTAAGTAACTAAGTATGTATGGCAAATAAACTGTTATTATAAAAAATAATTTACTTCTGACTGTCTCTTTTGCGCTTCATCACGATGAATACAATCACTAATATGAGTATCAGTAGCCCGCCCAGTACTGCACACACTGTGATAATTGTATTGTCGTTTGCCGGATGTGACGTAACTGGATAGTTCTCACTTCCGGTTAAATTAAAGATTTTGCTACCGCTTGAAGGTGTGGACTCCGTGTTCTCTGTGGTGATGAACGTGTCATTGGGTGTAGTTGTTGCTTGTGGCGGCTGTGTTGTTGTTTTATGGTGTGTGGTCGGCTTTTTTGCTTCTGAAATGCATGCAGATGTATGCTTATTAATTTCATTATAGTATACAACTATTTATATAAATAATTCTAATCCATTGACTCCTAAGGCATTAAATAGTTGTTTTATTATATATCATAAAATATAACAGTTTTGATTTTTTACTAATAAAATTTAAATTTGGAGTTTGAGCCATTTAACAATGTATCGGCTTCCTTTGTTCATTTAAACAAGCGCGTCACTGACACAGATCGACTATTGTACGGTCACGTGACGCTGCGTCACTGACACAGATCGACTATTGCACGGTCACGTGACACTTTGCTGTTTTTTAAAAAAAAGTACGTCAATGACAAAGATGTACTTATTGCACGCTAAATTTATGTGATGATCTATTGAATGGTTGGCATATTTCCAATTAGAATGGTCAGACTATTTAATCACACGTGACTGCTTCTAGACCAATGAAAAACGCTTATATTTTATGATATATAATAATTATATTTATTTATATCAGTTAAAACAATCATGCTTCCAAACGGTGGACACGTGTTTACCAGTGGACAAAACTACAATTATAGAGTGAAATGGAAAATGGACGCATTTTAAAAGTGCAATATATAAATTCACCAGTATCATATCAAACACCAATACGCCATCGAATACACATATAACAGACGGACAAAATCGTTTTTGGGTATATGCGGTAAATTCGTTGCGCTATCTCGAAATACTTTCGTTATAGGTTTACCACTACAGAAATCTCCGAATCCTCACCGGATTATTATAAAAATCCCTATTGTTCAGTAGAAAAGGAGCATTAAACATAAGTGTGGGAAATGGACCTTTTCTATTCTGTTTTGTTGTTGTATATATAAGAAATGTATTCAAGTTTTAAGGGTTTTAATGGATTATTGATGAACGTTTTCAAACTTTGGAACCTATGCATACACTGTGTGAGCAACTATCAATGAATACAGCTGTACCATTGACATAAACGAACAAAATCTGTCTTACATGTCTTGTGAACCCACTGTTTCTAGAGAGTTTTCAAGTGGAAAGCTATTTCTATATGAACATTACACAGCTGAATTATCGATACTTTATTTGAAGTTGCAGCAAATCATTTTTCATATGTAACGCTTTAACTTTGATGTCAAGGGTGGAAGTAATTGGTTATATCGGATTAAGGTTACTAACGTTTCTTTGAACTTCCCATGTGTTGTTTAAACACTCAGTACATTTGAAAACGCAATACTTGGTATTTTTTTAATTTCTAGAGTGCAATTAAGTCCTCGTGCAAAACGTGTTTTATCTGGAAAAAGTAGTGCAAATCTTATGCAACTATTTGTCGCCATAGGTTAACCTTTGGGACAAAGAGATTGTGTACTAACATAAGATACAATCTTGATTTGAACAAAAAAACAGGGATTTCAAAAAATCGAAACTAAAAAATGTTGCGTTTTTAAATGTACTGAGTATATATTGTTGGAAATTATTAATATTTTGTAAAAATTCAATTTATGTTTATCGAGAATTGTGTAACAGAAAGAAACTGCCGTGGTGTTTTATGTTCGATCATGTATCTGTGTTGGTCTATCCATAGAAGAGTTACCTGGTGTAGGTTGTGGGCTTTTTGAAGTTGCATTTAGGGTTGTAGTTGGCTCTTCTGTAGTAGTAGTTTTTGTTGTTGATGTTGTAGTTCTTGTAGAAGTAGCTTTTGCCGTTGGCCTCGCTGTTGATTTTTTCGTCGTTGGCTTTCTTGTAGTAGTGGTTTGGAGTAGTGGACTTTGAGTCGTTGTTTTTGTCGTAGTCGGTGTCTTTTTTGTAGTAGTGGTTTCGGGTGGTGGACTTTGCGTCGTTGTTTCCTTTGTTGCGACAGTAAAGATTGGAAATGGGGTTGCTGTGTAAGTAAGGATGATATTGACAAAGTATTTGTTGTCTACATGTACGGCTGGGTCTTCCAATCCTGAATTTAGTCATCCATTTTCGAAAGTAGTGGACTACTTTAAGTAGTGGAATATTTACCGTTCACGATACAATGTATTACTAAACATATCTGATTAAAACTTGATAATAGTCACTTGATAATAGTCACGTACATAATACAACATCTACAATACAATAATTCTAAAGAACTACATTCATGGTCATATTAACATTAATGGGTGTATGCCCTGAAATACTGTTAAATAGTAAATACGTGATGGCAAGTGTACACTGGTGTACTGAGTAAGTTTAAAAAGATAAATAGGTTAGGCATATTCATTACGTGTTCCCGCCTTTATTCCATTAAGCGATTAAGCGATGGGAAAGCTTGTATTAAAAGGATTTTATAACTGATATTTCGACAATAAAACACGTTTAAAAACAAGTTTTACTGAAAATTGCGATAACCTGTTTAAAATGGCCTATTAAATGTTTTACTTTACAATATGCAAACTTTTAAGCCGAAATTAAGGTTTTATTTCATACCCCAGACAGCCCCATTTTCGATTCTTGGAGAAGGGGTTGGATGGGGTATGCAAGTTAATACCCGGACCACGTAATGATTATATATAAACGTGAAACGTGTTCATCCAAAGAGACACATTCATATATGCTTACGGTTTGTAAAGATTTGATTAAGTTGAAAGAATGTATTATTTTAAAAGTTACAAATAGTATTCATGGGCTACGAAGATATCTATGGTGTAGTGTTAAGTAAACAGAAAAAAAAACAGAATCAGTTACCGGCATTGGAGGGTATACGGTATGATTTAAACATATGTGATTGCCATTATTTTACATACAGAGTAATATCAACGTATATTACAATCATTACGTGGTCCGAGTATTAACTTTCATACCCCATCCAACCCCTTCTCCAAGAAACCAAAATGGGGTTGGATGGGATATGAAATAAAACCTTAATTTTGGTTTAAAAAGTTTGCATTTTGTAAAATTAAAACATTTAATAGGTAATTTTAAACAGATCATCAAATGTTTTCAGTAAAAATGATTTTAAACGTGTTTTATTGTCGAAATATCCGTTAAAAAATCCTGTTAATATAAGCCTTTCCATCGCTTAATGGAATTAAGGCGGGGACCACGTAATGGCCAACAACAAGTTCTACCAACATTAGCTTAAACCTTCCCAGTTAACATTATGCGGTATAAGAAACAAAAAGAATAATGAAGGCATGTGAAAAAGCACAAGCAAATCATGTGTTGAGGAACAAGAAAAATGCACCAGAACAATAGTTATGCATACTGACTTCATTAACTATCAAAACTATAAACACGAACAACTATACAACACATAAACAACTATACAACACATAAACAACTATACAACACACGAACAACTATACAACACATAAACAACTATAAACACGAACAACTATACAACACATAAACAACTATACAACACACGAACAACTATACAACACATAAACAACTATACACCACATAAACAACTATACAACACATAAACAAAACAACTATACAACACATAAACAACTATACAACACATAAACAACTATACAACACATAAACAACTCGGTTACTGAGAAGAACTAAACACGAAGCTCTTTCTTTTCCAAAAGCAGCATTAAAGCCATCAATAGCACGTGTTCTTGCTAGTATGATGTTTTACGTCATTTTAAACACATGTAAGGTTACTTATATATGACGGTCGATTTTTTTGTGGTGGAGGCAGATCACTCACACTTCCTGGGTAGAACCAGTACTGTACACCTCCCGCCATCCGTAAGAATCGACACTTCCGCACTTCCTTACAAGTTGAGCTCCCAGTGAGATTTAAACCCGCAGCGGTGAGAGGCAAGAAGGTTTACAACGCAACGTCGTTAATCCCTCGGCCACGGAGACGCTTAATACAATAGAATAAAAGCATAAATACATGATGGAGAACAACTCGTTAATTGGATGATGCTGGTATAGCCACTATGTATAAGGTGGACAAGTCCCGATATCCCGTCTAAAAAAGTATACTGTATATGTTCACGCATCTGCAGCAGCAGCAGTAGTGAATTGATAATTTCCTTTAGTAACAACAACAACAATAACAACAACAATCATTACGTGGTCCGAGTATTAACTTTCATACCCCATCCAACCCCTTCTCCAAGAAGCGAAAATGGGGTAGGCTGGGAGTATGAAATAAAACCTTAATTTTGGTTTAAAAAATTTGCATATTGTAAAATTTAAACATTTAATAGGTAATTCTAAACAGATCATCACATGTTTTCAGTAAAAATGCTTTTAAACGTGTTTTATTGTCGAAACAAACAACATCCATATAACATTCTATCATGAAGCAATATATAATAAAAAGAAAAAAGGTAAAATGACAAAACATGTCAGACAAGCAAGAATCAACTTCGAAATTACCGTCCCTGATTACTCAAATTTATTCGATATGTTTATAGTTTATTTATTTTTTTAAGCCAAATATGGCCCATGAACATATTTAAATAATATACATATCTATACATAAATTTCACTGGTGAGATGAGCAAGAACATAATGTATTTATATAGCAAGTTATAGTTTGTAACAATCTACATGAATATTAGTAACTCTCTCTTTCCATTACATGCAATAACTCTTCTATTTACTTAGGTCTCTTATCCATTCAACCTAACATTTGTATATTATGTTTAAGTCACGGCATGTTTTAATAAGTAAACAATAACATTCATATGCAGTATGATTTAGCAAGTTTAGGTAAATAGTAACATATCCCTTTGGGAGAGATCTTTCTACAAAGCAGGTATTTATACATATCGAGCTTGTAATATTAAGTTCAAGAAAGTTGCCTGTGTTACTTTATTATTTATTTATATGTATTCTAGTTGAAAAGCACGGATAACTTTCTGATTTCAGACTCGCAAGTGCAATTTATTAGTTATGTAAATTTTAAGAAGCTTGGGTGTTTCCAAAAGTATGAGTGTTTTCCAAAAGTAATTTTTTGATATATATAGTTCTTAAATCGTTGTAGTTTTTGCACTCAATTACAAAATGGTATTCGTCCTTCAATAGGTTACATTGTCTACATTTTCTATCTTGTAACGGTACACTTGCACGCTTACGCCACCAGCCACATTTTTCTAATCTATGCGATGACAGTCTGAGTTTTGTCAGAGCAGAGCGAAATTTAGATATATTTATTTCATCTAGATACGGTTTGAATTCAAAAGTAGAAATTGTCCTATAACAAATTGCTCGTGTGGATATATTTAATTCTGCGTCCCATTCTTGAATAAATATATCTTGAATTCTTTGTTTGAACATCGAAAGAAAAATATTAACATCTCCGACACCATGCGCTAGCCACACATCGTAGAAACCTAGTCTAGATAAATGTTTGACTTGTGATGTCCATTTTACTCTGTTATTGTGCAATTCACTATCGTTTTTAAGCATACTATAAACTATTTTTGTGTATTTTGTTTGACCACACAAACAGTTTCAACCAATATTTAAATATTATATAATATCGTTTATTTATAATATTTATGCGTCGTATTTCACAGTATATGAAATTATTTTGCGTGGATATTTTTACTCCCAAACTTCTTTTACAAAACCTTTAGTATTCGATACAATGTATAAGTCTTCGAAATATTAACCAAACAAAGAAAGATATGTGCAGATACATCATGTATACAACGTAGAAAAAAACATTTAGAAATAAACATGTGTACAATTTTAATATGACAAAACAAAACATCGAAAACAAAAGTGACGTTTTAAAATGAAATGATAACATGTAAAATGCAGAAAGCAACAGACACTATTTGAAGTCAAGAATAGTTTACCCATTATCAGGGATACATGTATGACATAAAACCGTGTCAAGTGCTTGCTTATATGGACCTTCGCATGTTTTCGGACAGGTAGTCGCGAGACTTACGGTAAGGAAATAATACATCTAGACAATGTTAAGCTTACTTTCAGGTGGAAGACTCCCACAGTGATTACCATATTGGAAAAACAGGGATTCGAGGTTGGCCTCAAATGGCAATTTAATGGATTCCTGATTCACACTCAAATGACAGGCCCTTGCCTTGGTGTCGACACACGTGTCCAACATGACTAATTCATTGTGTATGGATCTGAAATAGGAAAAGAATACACGTGTCCAACATGACTAATTCATTGTGTATGTATCTGAAACAGGAGAACAACACACGTGTCCAACGTGACGAATTCTTTGTGAATGGATCTGAAATAGGAAAACAACACACGTGTCCAACGTGACTAATTCATTGTGTATGGATCTGAAATAGGAGAACAACACACGTGTCCAGCGTGACTAATTCATTGTGTATGGATCTGAAATAGGAGAACAACACACGTGTCCAACGTGACTAATTCATTGTGTATGGACATGAAATAAGAAAACAACCAACGTGTCCTACATGAATAACTCATTTTGAATGGACCTAAAATAATAAAACAACACACGTGTCCAACCTGACTAATTCATGGTGTATGGACATAAAATAAGAAAACAACGCAGCTGTCCAACATGACTAATTCATTGTGTATGGATCTGAAATAAGAAAACAACACACGTGTCCAATATGACTAATTCACTGTGTATGTATCTGAAATAAGAAAACAACACATTGTCCAATATGACTAATTCATTGTGTATGGATCTGAAATAAGAAAACAACACACGTGTCCAACATGACTAATTCATTGTGTATGGATCTGAAATCAGAAAACAACACACGTGTCCAACATGACTAACTCATTGTGTACGGACCTTGTGTATATCTTTCATTTCTATGTATTCTATTTCTAGCGTATCGACCAGTTTGTATTTTTAACGCATGTACAAATATTCTGATTTTGGTTAAATATGTCCTTAGATTACATGCTAAAATATCTAGAGAATACTTCGTTATTAAAACTCGTTTTACAATGATTATTTGATTCAAGTACACTATTCTTGTTTCTTCTTTATCCGCAAACCATCCTTTTATGAAACAATCAACAACTCTTTGTTTAAATATGTTAATACAATACTTAAAGTTAACCGAAGTTGGATCATTCCCAATCTCAGTAAAATCAGACCCTTTATCACGCGACGATACTCTACACTACTAAGGATCTGACAACACTGCATTGGAGGTCACGTCAGATTGACCTTATATTATATTATAACCAATCAGATTTCAGCCTACAAAATCGCTTGGTTTCACTGCGCTTGTCGCGTTTCAGTCAAACGCTGTGGAGCAGTCTGCACTCGATATTGAAAGAGACAATGTTCGTAACATTTAGCTTATAAAACACAAAATAATTGCGTTGACAAACATAACACACCAACCATTATTGAATATTTACTGGAAAAAAAGGTGTTTGACAGAATTCAAAAGCATGTACTGTACCGCTTCGTGGGGTTGAATCCACATTAAAATTACACTCGCGTGTAATAATAACAGAACATCACTACCAACTGCGCAAAGCGGACCAGACGTACAAAGACACTATTTAAAAAACTTTATGCTGTAATAATCTCGGTAGAATATATATTCTTCAAATACTGTTCCGAATGTTTTCAAAAACATGACCGCGCCCATGATTTTCTTCGTATTCTTGATGTAAAACATGTCATTTAGTGTATTTCTTTGAATCTGTCTTGCAATCCACAGCAATAACACACGAAGACTTTTATATTTTTTCGCATATATATCTATGTGATTTATGTGGATTTTCGTTTGTTAAGTTCACTCGAACATCATCTGAAGTGCATATGAAACGCGCGATGCCATTGGTTGAATTTAGTTGATCTTCTCATGAATATTGATTAGATGAAAGATCGATCTGACGTGACCTCCACGGCAATGTTGTCAGATCCTAAGGTGGAGAGTATCAAAGCGTACTTATGATATGATTTTAATGAGATTGTGTTACCCAGCTATAATTAATTATGTATTGTGTGCATGTTCTTTTCCTGTTCAATTCTTTAATATTGCATTTTCATTTACATATACATAATTATATATATATATAGTCGTTAGAATTTGATTTGTGTTAATTGTAGTTTGCAGTTATCTATGTTTAAGGTTTTATTTGCAAATATGCAGCGGTAATTAATTTTAAGACGCAGTGTTCTTACAAATTGTTTAACCCTGAACGGCCATTCTCTGAGTTTCTCACCAGGCTTATATATCAAGTGGTCAGCCAAAAAAGTGATATTAATAGAAAAATATGTATACTTTAAGAACTTCAAGGTAACCACAAATTAATCAATTGACCATTCCCTGTCTGAATACAGGAAGCTGCCGAACCCCCTGGTAGGAGTTGCTGTCATATCTCTGAGAATTTCTACGGACCTAATCAATCATAGTCAATTCAGTTCCGCTGAAATATACTGGTCAATATTTAAATAATGCAAGGGTTGCAGGTCAGCAAATAGCCTGGACAGATTTTCATTGGTCAAAGTGTCCACTTCACCATCACAACCAATCTGAGAAATAATCACATAAAACGGCATGTAGCTACCTAAAGATCACTTGCTCCCTTATACTTCAACGTGATACATTAAAAAAAATTGATCTACATTCTGAATTGATTGTTTTCTCAGGTAAGAAACTTTATTATTTTAACATGAATATTTATGCACATTATCACAATTTACTATGTCTAGTTCCAGTTCTATTTGGAATAATGCATTGTTCCATGTGCAATTCATGATTGTGCGTTTGTCATAACCAAAATGAAGTATTCAACTTCGGTTCAATAATTCTAAGAATAAATACTAGAAATAAACGTATTGCAAGTTTAACTTAAGGTCACGGTCATTGTCCGTACTACTTCTCAATTGCAATAATATTGTTTATCTACATCTGTATGTAATGTAAATCGATGCAGGCATATAACAAGTTGGTGAATAACCTATGTTCAGACTGATAGGTATAAGAATATTGTTCATACAGACATACTTGTATTCTAAGGGATTGATTCATAAATATATTGATCGATTCATAAATATATTGTACATGTAAACATTGTTCTTCTATTAATGCGATTTGTGTATTCATGTTTACATGATAGAGTCAGGAACTATTATATTTGTTAATCTAAGTACTTAACGAGTTTACTTTATTCGCATACACTTACTTTTATTATTCTGAGTAAATTAGGAGTAACATATTTGTATGTGTATATTTAATAGTACATAATATTATGCACATGTTAACCCTTATTGTATTGTAACAATAAGGACTTGCTCCCTTATACTTCAACGTGATACATTAAAAAAAAGTTGATCTACATTCTGAATTGATTGTTTTCTCAGGCCCCACAGAAGTGACCACCCCGAGTACCTAAGCCAAGCGAGTATAACCCTAAGCATAACACGGTCACAATTGGATCTTTCCAGACGTTAGTGAAATCGTATTCATTTAACATGTGTTCAATGTTTGATACCCAATTTGTATAACCCTATTTCAAATCGTTTAATGATGATACATAAACTTGTTTAAGTATTATGTTATCTTTTTTCAGTATTTTATACTAAAATTTGATTATTCTTACATAACGTGTTATGAATAAAGTATATCTGCCTAATTCATCATAAACTTCTGCTGTACATGAGCTATTTCTCACCTTTACAATTTGCTTACAAATGTTTAGATGTAATCTCTCTTTGTATATCCTTAAATTTCCGAAGAATAATTCAAAATTGAGCCAAAAATAGAGTCAAATAATTGACATACTAATTTCGGTTTCAATCTTATTTTTTTACATTTATATAAGAGTACATTCAGTGTTTTCAGAGCTTTTCCAATCAAGTGTTCTTAGTTTAAAGCAAAATGTCCAGTATAATTAAAAACTGTTCCTAAATAATTAAAATCCTTTACTACTTCTATGTTTTCTCCATTATAATTCAAAGATTCATTGTTCAATTGACCGCCTCTTTTTTATAAAAACTATGATTTTTGTTTTCACCTCTAAGTTACAATAATCATAAAGTAGGTTAATAGTGTGTTGCAATTCTGCAGGTGATTTACCTTGAATGACCATTTCATCTTCAAATAAGAGTAAAAAACAGTACTATATCATCAATTTGCAAATATGTATTAATGTCATGTTGTATTAATGTCATATTCTAGGTCAGCAAAAAAAAGCGAAAAATATAATATTGGCGAATTTATCAAAAAAAAGCGAAAATAATATTGACGAATTTATCTCCCCTTTTCGCAACACAATCGCATATTCAAGACCGTCTGAGTACTGTTCACACTTCCTAACACATGATTCACATGTTCATACATATCTTTAAATATGCTAAACAATTTAACCTGAATTCCAACGTTGTTAAGTTTCAACATTTCTATAAATCGTATCAAAACATGTCTTTAAATCAACAAATACACGGTATAATATTTTCTTATCATTGAAAAACATTTGCTAAGTATTTATTAAGACAAACAATGCATCAGTAGTTGAACTCCAAACTGCGCATCAGATCAAACATGGTTAAAATCGCGAAAAGTAACAATTATCTTGTTAAATACAATGGTGAAAAGTTTAGATAAGCCGCTTTTAATACCCAGAATCACCGCTTATAAGTAAGTAAGTAAGTAAGTAAATATTTTATTATAGTGACATGTGTATACGCAAATAACAAACATTTAATACAAATGCATAGAGAAACACCCGGCCCAACGGACCTATCAGTCACCTTATAATTATAGTTTACAAGTAGTCAACATGGTTAAACATAATAGAAAATACTGTTATGAGCTCACAATGTACAATTTACAATACAATTAAAGTTACAAAGGGTTCATTCATAAATATTATATATATTGCGATAAATAGTGTCAGTTTAGTTCAATAATTGCACCACATGTTTACAGTTACGAGTTATATAACACACTTCTTCTAAAAAGATAAGCTTTAACAAGAAATTTTACAACTTTTCTTGTGTGGTTATGAATCAGGGAAATCAGTCTATTAGAGTCTGTCATGTTTTCATATATTCCATTTGAAATAATTTCACCGAATATCACAGTTCGTATGTTGTTGTATAAAGGACACTTCACTAGAAAATGAGTCTCGTCTTCAATTAATCCGGACTGACATAAAGTACACAGTCTTTGATTTGGTGCTTCACCAACATAGCGTCCAGTTTCAATTCTTAAAGGTAAGATACCGCATCTGAATTGAGCATATATAGCGCGTTCATTTCTTTTTAAATCCATGGCAAGATAATCTTCACATGAAAAATGGCCCTTGAATGATTTGTAAGTCCTCAACTTTGGCACCTTTTCGTAATCATTAGCCCATACGTTTGCATAATAATCCGTCAGTTTTGATTTTACACATTCCATATTAACTGTAATTTTATTGGTAAAATGAACAGTTAAGTCTAGTCTGGACATAATGATTTTCACTTCACTACACCAGTTATTAATCCTATTTGATCGTTGATAGTCAGAGTTAAATATCCGTTTTGTCAGTCTATTGTCATCGAGTTTCACGAGTCTGTTCCAATATCGAAGCATCGTAATCCATCGTCTGTAGTTACTAGGTAGCCATCCCGTCTCGCCTATAAGTGCCAGTTTCTTATAATACCCAGAATCACCGCTTATAATACCCAGAATCAAGTATAATATTAAAGATGTCACACAAATGTATGTGTGCAATACTTACAAAGTGTGCGTTTTAATCAGTATTTTTGTTAAAGCTTTGGGAAATTAGATATAAAAAGGCTAAATATCTTGTTATCTCCATGTATATATTAGCCAAATATTCTTCTAAATCTATGCTTTGTTATACATATTTGATAATACTGGTGACTGCATGCTTAGAGAAGAATTTTAAAATGGTTCAGAACAATATCACCTATAGATTTCTATAGGCACTTTAGTTTAATAGTTGTAAACTACATATATATTCACAACGCCTACCTGCATGCAGTATACATATTCTGTTTAGCGATGGCCTGTAGTCTGACACTGGTGAGGGTGTTCTCTAACGATACGTAACAATTCTGTATATCCCCACAACATTTCCGATCTTGACCAACGTACCCTGAAACGCATCATTATAAATTCGTTAGTATATGCTTTATCTGGTTATATACAATCTACAGTATTTGCTATATCTGGTTATATACAATCTATAGTATTTGCTATATCTGGTTATATACAATATATAGTATATGCTATATCTGGTTATATAAAATCTACAGTATTTGCGATATCTGGTCATATACAACCTATAGTATATGCTATACTTGTTAATATACCATCTATGGTACATGCTATAGCTGGTAATATACAATATATAGTATATGATATAGCTGGTAATATACAATAAATAGTATATGCTATATCTGGTAATATGCAATATATAGTATATGCTATAGCTGGTAATATACAATATATTGTATATGCTATAGCCGGTAATATACAATTTACAGTATATGCTATAGCCGGTAATATACAATATATGGTATATGCTACTGCTGGTAATATACAATCTACAGTATCTGCTATATCTGGTAATATACAATCTACAGTATATGCTATAGCTGGTGATATACAATCAATAGTATATGCTATATCTGGTCATATACAGTCTATAGTATATGCTATAGCTGGTAATATACAATATATAGTATATGCTATATCTGGTAATATACAATCTACAGTAGATGCTATTGCTGGTAATATACAATCTACAGTATATGATATAACTGCTAATATACAATGTATAGTATATGTTACATCTGGTAATATACAATCTACAGTATATGCTACATCTGATAATATACAATATATAGTATATGCTATAGCAGGTAATATACAATCTATAGTATACACTATAGCTGGTAATATACAATCTACTGTATATGCTACAGCTGGTTATATACAATCTACTGCATATGTTACAGCTCGTAATATACAATATATTGTATATGCTACATCTGGATATATACATTCTATGATATGTGCTTATTCTGGTAATATACAATCTATAATATATGCTATATCTGGTTATATACAATATATAGTACAAGCTATAGCTGGTAATATACAATCTATAGTATATGCTATATATGGTAACATACAATCTACAGTATATGCTATAGCTGGTAATATAATAACTATGGTACATGCTATATCTGGCAATATACCATATATGGTATATGCTATATATGGTAATGAACAATCTATAATATATGCTATAGCTGATAATATACAATCTATAATATATGCTATAGCTGGTAAATACAATCAATTGTATATGCTATATCTGGTAATATACTTGATATGACATATGCTATATCTGGTAATATACAATATATTTATATGCTATATATGGTAATATACAACCTATAGTATGTGATATAGCTGGTAATATACAATCTATAGTATATGCTATAGCTGGTAATATACAATAAATGGTATATGCTGTATCTGGTAATATAGAATATATAGTATATGCTATATATGGTAATATACAACCTATAGTATGTGATATAGCTGGTAATATACAATCTATAGAATATGCTATAGCTGGTAATATACAATATATAGTATATGCTATATATGGTAATATACAATATATAGTATATGCTATATATGGTAATATACAACCTATAGTATGTGATATAGCTGGTAATATACAATCTATAGTATATGCTATAGCTGGTAATATACAATATATAGTATATGCTAAATTTGGTAATATACAATATATGATATATGCTATAGCTGGTAATATACAATATATAGTATATGCTATAGCTGGTAATATAAAATCTATAGTATATGCTATATCTGGTAATATACAATATATGATATATGCTATATATGGTAATATACAATTATATAGTGTATGATATAGCTAGTAATATACAATCTACAGAATATGCTATAGCTGGTAATATACTATCTACAGTATATGTTATATATGATAATATACAATCTACAGTATATGCTATAGCTGCTAATATACAATCTACAATATATGTTGTAGCTGGTAATATGCAGTCTACAGTATATGCTATAGCTGGTAATATACAATCTACAGTATATGCTATAGCTGGTTATATACAATCTACAGTATATGCTATAGCTGCTAATGTGCAATCTATCGTATATGCTGTAGCTGCTAATATTCAATCTACAGTATATGCTATAGCTGGTAATATGCAATCTATGGTATATGATATATCTGGTAATATACAATATATAGTATTTGCCACAGCTGGTAATATAAAATTTATGGTATATGCTATATCTTGTAATATACTATCTATAGTATATACAATAACTGGTAATATATAATTTATAGTATATGGTATATCTGGTAATATACAATCTATAGTATAAGCTATAACTGCTAATATACAATATACAGTATAGGTTATAGCTGGTAATACACAATCTATGGTATATGCTATATCTGGTCATATACAATCTATTGTATAAGCTATAACTGTTAATATACAATATACAGTATAAGTTATAGCTGGTAATACACAATCTATGGTATATGCTATATTTGGTCATATACAATCTATAGTATATGCTATACTATAGGTTATTGAATTTGTATGGTTAAATATTACTTGGAACGAGTTGTTTTGGCAAAGGACGACGAGCTTGTCCTACGCCAAAACAACGAGTTCCAAGTAATATTTAGCCTTACAAATTCAATAACCTTTTTATTGTATACTTTCATATTGTTTTCGATCAATGTTAATTGTATGACGATTACTTTTCATTGTATTTTGTTATTTTTATAGCTTTTGATGGAATTCCTATCTTGTCATTCAGTTTCATTTTGTGTGGATGATTATTTTGCTTGAAAACGACTTCGACGTCGGATGACGTCGTTAAAAACATCAAGCGATTTTCTAAAGTTCGATAATATTAAAAACAGTGGGTGAGTGACCATTTCAATTATTTTATAAATTTCTGCCATAAAAGGTTGAAAAAAAAACACGTATTTTTTTGTTGACATTATAGGCAGGATTCCGTTATTTATTTGAAAGTAGTTCCTTATTTCTATTTTGCGGCTCTAAGCAAGCACGAGAAAAAGTTCCGGTGCAATCAATGTGTGCAATATCGTAGAATATTGCACACTTAGCTCAATGCAAACTAAACGGGACAATATGAAAATATACAATAACTGGTAATATACAATCTATAGTATATGCGATAGCTGGTAATATACAATCTACAGTATAAGCTATAGCTGATAATATATAATCTATATTATTATGCTATAGCCGGTAATATACAATCTACTGTATATCATATATCTGATAATATACAATCTATGGTATATGCTATATCTGGTAATATACAATATATAGTATATGCTTTAGCTGGTAATATGCAATATATGATATAAGCTATATCTTGTAATATACTGTCTATAGTATATGATATAGCTGGTAATATACAATATATAGTATATTCTACATCTGGTGATATACAGTCTCTAGTATATGCTATATCTGGTAACATACAATCTATAGTATATGCTATAGCTGGTAATACAATATACATTATATGCTATATCTGGTAATATACAATCTACAGAATATGCTACAACTGGTAATATACAATCTATAGTATATGCTTTAGCTGGTTATATACAATCTATAATATATGCTTTGCCTGGTAATATACAATATATAGTAAAAGCTATAGCTGGTAATATATCATCTATAGTATTATGCTATAGCTGGTAATATACAATCTACTGTATATCATATATCTGGTAATATACAATCTATAGTATAAGCTATATCTGGTAAAATACAATATATGGTATAAGCTATATCTTGTAATATACTGTCTATAGTATATGATATAACTGGTAATATACAATATATAGTATATTCTATAACTGGTGATAAAAAATCTCTAGTATATGCTATATCTGGCAATATACAGTCTATGGTATATATGCTATATCTGGTAATATACAATCTATAGTAAATGCTATAGCTGGTAATAGAATATACATTATATGCTATAGTTGGTAATATACAATCTACGGTATATGCTACGACTGGTAATATACAACCTATAGTATATGATATATCTGGTAATATACACTATAATATATGCTTTGCTTGGTTATAGACAATATATAGTATTTATTATTAAATCAAATTATTCAATGAATACAGTTGGTTAAAAGTTGATCACATGATTAAAAATAAAAAGGTATATTGACCTGAAAAACGTATATTGACTTTTGTATATTGACCTGTGAAAAATAAGTATGAAAAATTCAATTTCCATGAATATTCAAAATTCAAAATTCCAAAATATCAAAATTCCAAAATTTCAAAATTAAAAATTTCAAAATTCAAAATTTCAAAATTCAAAATTCTAAAATTTCAAAATTTCAAAATTCAAAAATTCAAAATTACAAAATTTCAAAATTCAAAATTCCATGAATATTTAATAATAAAATAATTGTTGCCTTTTAGGTTCGGTAAAATACAATCTATAGTATATGCTATAGCTGGTAATATACAACCAATAGTATATGCTTTGGCTGGTAATATATAATCTATAGCATATGCTTTGTTTGGTAATATACAATATATATTATGAGGTATAGCTGGTAATATGAAATATACAGTATATGCTATAGCTGGTAATATACAATCTATCGTGTATTCTATAGCTGCTAATATACAATCTATAGTATATGCTACAGATGGTCATATGCAATCTATAGTATATGCTAGATCTGGTAATATACAATATATAGTATATGCATTGTCTGGTAATAAACAAATTATAGTATATGTTATAGGTGTTGTTATATTATCTATAGTATATGTTATAGCTAGTAATATACAATCTATAGTATATGCTTTGTCTGGTAATATACAATCTATATTATATGCTTTGCCTGGTAATAACCAATCTATATTATATGCTGTATCTGTTAATATACAATCTTCAGTATATACTACATCTGGTAATATAATAATAATAATATTCTTTATTTCCTCCATATAGGAGATTCACATAGTATACAAACAACAATGACAGATAACCAATTACAAAATAATTACACAAACAAAACAAGACCGTATATACATGTTGGCAGTTATATATGCAAAATCAAGCAAAATCAAATTTGTGCCAGGAACTGGCGCTGAAGCATTCATATTATATAATTAATTTATGTTTACACTGTTACATATTTTAACCACACCCAATGTATGCACCTAAATATAGTACCATAAAACCGGTATATTTCATCTGAGAGAAGTGTTTCAATCATGTTACTGGTGGCACCAAGGAACACATTAACAACGTCGCTTTTGTTAAGCGCCGAAAGGGTTTCTTTTACAAGTAATCCAAATTGATTTTGTATTGTTAACCACAAATTAGTTCTTTCATTTGCTACGTATGGGCAATTGCATATGCAATGGTCAACAACATTGTCTGTTATTACATCACAACTTTTGCAGTTTTCATTTATTCTCGTTATATTTGCAATAATCACACAAACAGTCTTACAATATTTGAGAGATGTTGGGTGATTTCTGGCATATAACCGGCATACATTTGATTCTCTATAGCTACTACGAATTGAGCAAAACCTCATACATTCAGGTTCAGCAAGCCTATTGTTCAATTCAGTGGTTATAGTTTCATATATTATACCATTAACTAGCTTTTTCCAGCACAGTTTGCTAGGAAAGTGACCATTTGAAACGTACCCGTCCAGGACATGCGTAAGGCCATATCTATTAAGGATAGTGTATATGTCTGGAATAAAACCTGTCAAGCAGTTGTTAATTGTAAATGCGCTTATCCTGATTAAAAACATATGTTTTACTGCACAATCTCTTTGTAACCTACACAGTTGTCCCAGAAAGGTAAGTTTCCGTCGGTCTATCTCAGATGCAATTGGTGAACAATTAAGCAAACTTAAAGCCACATCTGTTCTTGTTCTAATATGAAAACCTTGCATATGTTTTACGCATAGTCGATGTGACCTCTCTAATGTTAAAACATCACTCATACTCAAAAAAGACCAACATTCACTGCCATATAGGGCTTTTGGAAGAACCACAGCATTGCAAATTGTCTTACATGTTAGTGGCTGCAGACCATTGTCAAACAGACCAGAGTTTACTAAACTAAAACATGTGCCTCTAATTTTATTGCAACAGGACTTTATATTATCTGTTAATTTCAAGAATTTACTGCACGTTATTCCCAAATGGATAAACTTTTCAACTTCGTTTGATAAACTTTTCAACTTCGTTGACATTGTCATTGCCGAGCATCCATGCTCTGTTTGTATTATTATAGGCAAATTTAGTTTCATTTAGAACAATTACTGCTGATTTCGAAGAATTGTATTCGTAACGCCATAAACACGAGTATTCGTAACGCCATAAAAACGAGTATTCGTAGCAGATGCTTAGCATACGTTGAAGTCCATGATTGGAAAGACTTAATAAAGTCATATCATCAGCCACGGTAGGGCAACATAACTTAATGTTGCTTATTTTTAAGCCGAGATTACAATCACAGAGCTCTTCAATAAGATCATTTAAGTAGATGAGGTAGAGAAAGGGAGACCACACCTCGCATTGTCTGGTACCTTGTTTTATAGGGAACCAGTCCGACTTGAAACCTTTATTGAAGACCCAGCTAGACATGCCTTCGTGCATTTCAACTATCATCAACCATAGTTTGTGTGGAATATTAAGCTTACTAAACTTGTAGAAAAGGCCATCATGTGTCATCAAGTCTATCAAAGGCTTGTTTAGAGTCAAGAAAACAACTAAATAGTTTACTACCATTTTCTTTACAATATAAACTACATTCGCGAAATAAAAATGACGTCATAACGCAACCCATTTGCTCTTGAAATCCTCCTTGTAACCCATGTATAGGCTTTGTAACACTACTTTGTAGTCGTTTTAATAAAATGCGCTCATACAACTTTATAATCGACGATGACGATGTTATAGCACGGTAATTGTTAGGATCATCCTTCCTCTTATGACCACCTTTGTGTAAAGTGATTATCATACCTTGCTTCATGGAGGAAGGAACATATGTGTTATTCAACATTTGATTAAATAAATCAAGTAATATTTTTTCTAACGTAGCACCACCGTGTATTATGTGTTCATTGTAAACACCATCGATACCACATGCTTTACCGGTTTTTAGGCATTTAATACAAGCTCTTAAGTCCTCGACGCTTATATCATTAGATTGACCCATATCAACTGGGATCTTTTTAGCCTCCGAAACGACCGATTTAACGTGATTATAAAATTCATTATTAAAATGTGTTTTTTCTATGTCTGAATACAGTTCAGCAAAATAATTTCCCCATTGGTCAACTATATCCTTTGGATCTCTGTAAATCTTATCGCAAAAATTTAGTTCACTTCCAGCACTAGAGCATGATTTTGTTTTTCTTTTATTAAAAAGCTTCCAGATATATATACAGTATACACTACATCTGGTAATATACAATCTATATTATATGGTTTGTCTGGTAATATACAGTCTACAGTATATGCTATAGCTGGTAATATACAATCTATAGTACATGCTATATCTGGTAATATACAATCTACATTTTATGCTACATCTGGTAATATAAAATCTATAGTACATGCTACATCTGGTAATATACTATCTATGGTTTATGCTATATCTGGTTTATATTATCTATGGTATATGCTATATCCGGCCATATACAATCTAAGTATATGTTATATCTGGTAATATACAATCTATTGTATATGCTATATCCAGTAATATTCAATATATGGTATATACTATATCTGATAATATACAATCTATGGTATATGCTATATCTGCTATTATACAATCTTTTGTTTATGCTATATCTGGTAATATACAATCTACGGTATAAGCTATAGCTGGTAATATACAATATGCAGTATAGATTATAGCTGGTAATACACAATCTATGGTATATGCTATATCTGGTAATATACCTTCTATAGTATAAGCTATAGCTGGTTATATACAATAACAGTATAGGTTATAACTGGTAATACACAATCTATGGTATATGCTATATCTGGTAATATACAATCTAAAGTATATGCTTTGCCTGGTAATATATCATCTATAGTACATGCTATAGCTGGTAATATATAATTTATGATATATGCTTTGTCTATCATATACAGTATAGGTTATAACTGGTAATACACAATATATGGTATATACTATATCTGGTATTATATAATCTATAGTATATGCTTTGCCTGGTAATATACAATCTATAGTATATGTTATAGCTGGTAATATACCGTCTATAGTATATGCTATAGCTGGTAATATACAATCTATAGTATATGCTTTGTCTGGTAATATACAATATATAGTATATACTATAGCTGATAATCTACAATATATAGTACGTGCTATATCTGGTAACATTCAATCTACATTATATGCTACATCTGGTAATATAAATCTACAGTATATTCTATATCTGGTAATATACAATCTACAGTATATGCTATAGCTGGTAATATACAATCTACAGTATATGCTATAGCTGGTAATATACAATCTATCGTATATCCTATAGATGCTAATATACAATCTGTAGTATATGCTATAGCTGGTCATATACAATATATAGTATATGCTACATCTGGTAATATACAATCTATAGTATATGCTTTGTCCGGTAATATAAAATATATAGTATATGTTATAGGTGTTAATATACAATCTATAGTATATGCTATAGCTAGTAATATACAATATAGAGTATATGCTTTGTCCGGTTATATTATAGATTATTGAATTTGTATGGCTAAATATTACTTGGAACGAGTTGTTTTGGCAAAGGACGACGAGTCGTCCTGCGCCAAAACAACGAGTTCCAAGTAATATTTAGCCATACAAATTCAATAACCTTTTTATTGTTTATTGTATACTTTCATATTGTACGATATTGCACACATTGATATTGCACCGGAACTTTTTCTCGTGCTTGCTAAGAGCCGCGAAATAGAAATAAGGAACTACTTTCAAATAAAATAACGGAATCCTTCCTATAGTGTCAACAAAAAAATACGTTTTTTTTCTCAACCTTTTATGGCAGAAATTGATAAAATAATTGAAATGGTCACTCATCCACTGTTTTAAACGTTATCGAATGGTAAACAAACTTTAGAAAATCGCTTGATGTTTGTAATGACGTCATCCGACGTCGACGTCGTTTTCGCGCAAAATAATCATCCACAAAAGATGAAACTGAATGACAAAATAGGAATTACATCAAAAGCTATAAAAAAAAATAACACAAATACAATGAAAAGTAATAGTCATACAATTACATTGATCGAAAACAATATGAAAGTATACAATAAAAAGGTTATTGAATTTGTATGGCTAAATATTACTTGGAACTCGTTGTTTCGGCGCAGGACGACTCCTTTGCCAAAACAACTCGTTCCAAGTAATATTTAGCCATACAAATTCAATAACCTATAATATACAATATATAGCATATTCTACATCTGGTAATATTCAATATATAGTATATGCTATATCTGGTTATATAAAATATATAGTATATGCTATATCTGGTAATATACAATCTATGGTATATGCTATTTCTGGTAATATACAATATATTGTATATGCTATATCCGTTAAAAAACATTTACCCAAATGACAAAGTGGACAGAGGCAAGGTTAACGTTGACAAACTATGACTACACAAGAAAATCAATGAGGCTGAACTCACGTAGACGAAGGTGGAAGTGGTATGTTCTCCTTAGTTGACTAAGTGGACAAATGCAAGGTTGGACGAACTAAGATAAGACAAGAACAATAAATTAATCAAACCCCATGTGTCTGTTGTTCAGGGTACTTGTTTCAGTCAACGGGTTTACAGTTAACAAGAGCCATTTGAATAGAACTAGACTTTTTAGTGGTTAACAAAAATACCTTAGTTTTGAAAATCGGTAGATAAATATATGTTACAACCAAAATGCTATCATCTTGGAAAGGTCAGTGGCAAAAAGGGCCACTGGGATTTAAACCAGGTTCTAGATTGCACCAAACCTCACTCTTACCCTATTGTCATCCCAATAAAACGGGACAGTGTAAATAAAGATATCCCCGCCAGGTTATATTCTCTAACAAACAATGCAACATTAATAGGCAATATACATATAACACATAAATGACCATGTATATATTAATATAAAACAAAAGCCTAGAAAGCCACAAATCAAATACTCAGTGAATTGGCAGAAGCCAGAGCAACAAGAGAACAAAACATTAAGGGTACAACAAGACAAGATTGAAGACAAGCATATTACAGTACCGTCCTTTGAGGATTTATGTAGACGTCATCATAGGGTCCACACTCTCTGCTGTCATAGTCAAAGGGAAAAGCACAGTGGTGACCTGTAAATGGGTCAACCACTAAACATGCAGTACGTTGCAAAATGATAGGGTTATAAGGTCAACCACTAAACATGCAGTACGTTGCAAAATGATAGGGTTATAACTTCTTTTGATAAACTCTTTAGCAAGTTTAATACAAATTATATGAAAGTGATCATGACCAAGGATCTTACGAAGTTTGTAAATCACATCACCACAGAAGTCAAGTTGTGATAGTCCTTGTCGCAGAAGATGTTAAAAATAGATCAGGGTTACGATAATACAATTTTGCAAAGGTTTTTCAAAGTTATGGTAACGGTAGCCCTGTGGAGTAGCTTCTTAGTTATAGACATATTACGAATATTAAAGTGTTCAACTTGACTACAAGCTCTAGAAAAACGAATAAGTTGCGAAAAATAGACCGCATAAGAAGTAGCTGGGGTGAATATGCCCATGTGAGTGGGGATAATTAACAATATCAAAATTAAAATCTCTCTTGTTCTAGATTTTACTTATTATTTCTCCATTAATAGAGAGATGTTAATCAAGAAAACATACGACAATATCAGACATATTGGCTTTGTTGAGTTGAAGTTGTTTGGGATAGATAATCTTAACTATTGCAGAAAAGAAAGGATTGTCAATGTTCAGTATGTCATCCAATTATCGAGAGTGCCATTAAAGGCTTCTATTACATCTGACGGCGTGTCTGGTGAAAGAATCAACATGAATTGAATTGAATTGCATGTTGTTTAACGGCTCATCAACACAGTATAGGTTATTTAGAGCCGCCCCAGAGAGAGGGGAAGGATACATAGGAATCCGGGAACCTGCCCTACTCTTATTATCGAATAGATTCCTATGGTTCTTTAACGTGCTCGGAGGATAGACCGATACACGGGACCGCCCGGTTTACGTCCCCATCCGACGGACGAGGCTAAGGGAAAGTGTCTTGCCCAAGAACACACCGACGGTACTCAGTGGCACCACGGAGGATTGTACCCGGGGCCTCCGGTTACAAATCCGCCGCGCTACCGACTGCGCCACGCCAGCCCTCTACATTGCCCAGTTCGTACCCATAGGGATACCAACAATGTGTCTAAACGGTAGTTCAATAGCTGACGAAAATTTTATCTAATAGGAAAATGAGTGCTACATAAACTTCTTGGCAAGTCCACATAGTGTAACTGTCTAAACAGCCGTTAGTAAAAAAACATGTAATATTGTTACACGCCATTTGTTATGGTACAGGCAGACCACCTCAATTTTCCTGGATGGAATAGTAATGTATACCTCCCGCCATCCGTAAGAATCGAAACGTTCTCACTTGAAAAGCACAAGGCCATAGAAATGCCAATTATAAGTCCGAGAAATGGATGTTTTGTCTGAATATGTCGTAAATGAATTGTCTTAATTGTACGTTGTACATAAGCAGCAATATAATACTAATAAGAATAACGGTTGTATGGTACAGCGTGCGTATAGAAATTGCTCGTGAGGCCTATTTTGCCGAATGATCAAAGGCTACAAGCCTCTCAACTCTAGAGGACATGTATCGGCTCAGCTTTTGTCACAGTCTTGTTGATAAGAAGGCTTGTCAGTTGCTTGAAAAGTGTAACGGGTTTCAGCAGCCTGTGCAGGTCTGCATTCACTACTAAAATATGGATGATCGCCTTATACTGGGCTGTGAAATGGGGTTAATCACACAAAGAAACAAACAACGAAATATATAATAAAATATGATAGATTACGTGAATATACATTCTGAAAGTGGATGAATGTTCTACGAGGGTCGATTTACAATGTGTAGGAGTCATAGTTCAACTGGCCATAAAAGAGGGAGACACATTTACACACCATTGTCAGTAGAACAGTTATCCACGGTTATTATTTTTAAGTAGAAAAAAGGAACAACCTTAACGAAACTAACCCGCAAAATAACGTCAAAATTACACAAAGAAACAGTGTATCAAAACACTATCCAGGTGTTCAGGTCATATAACAATGTATAAAATTGTGACTCTTAAAAGTAAAGTTTTTTCACGGGTTCTAAAACTACCCGTGATTGAATATGCGTAAAATGAATTATGAGTTGGTAACTTTTAATTCGACGCTCAATTTTCGGAGTTTGGTCTTCCTGGTTAAAGCCGGTTATATTGTGTCTATAGAGTTCGGATTCTGAAAATATGTAAGTTATATATGTACCTCGTCGTCAGCAGGTTTAGAAACGGTGTACATAGTATGTAAACTTTGCCTGTTGTTGGCGGGATAGCTACTTTAAGTTACAATGTTATACGATCCAATAAAGTAAGTCCTCTGTAGTCACATGCGATATGAATACCATGTCTCCGCCACTCTTTATGTTGTGAATTTTTAGTTTAATTTGATTTACTTTTTAATTTAGTTTGTGGTTCAGTGCGGACCTGCGGTGCCATTGGGTGCTGTGGTTTCTATAGAACCATTCCATCAGACTTTATAGATCATTATAATATGTTCTTATATATATTGACTTGTTTATATACCCGTTGACGGGCATTTGTTGATTTACATTTATACATAGTTTATATTACTACCATATCATTCCTTATTTGTAAATAGTTTTATCTTTATGTCTTTACATTAATTTGTATTTACTACTTCATTTCTTTATCTTTCATCAGTAGTTTTTGCGCACAATATGATCTATTTTTGTGTTGACGTGCCGTAAAACACCATTCATTCATTCATTCAATTTGCTCATTTTCATCATAATGCATGCACTGCAGCTTATTACATGCACAAACGGTCCCAGTGCTGCAATCCGCTATATGGTAATACCCGTCTGGAACAAGTTTGGAATCGCGTACAATTTTCGAGACTACGATGTGATTTGACACGCCAGAAACACTTCAACAAGACCATTAACGTTGAATATTGTGAGACATGTTTGGAAATGCCAAGACGAAACAAGAACATTCGTTCAATGCTTTAGCATTTTAACGGGAATCACAAGATAAATTAAACAGGCGAGACTTGTTAATACATTCCATATAGAACCTCATCGATACCTTTAGAAGTACATATGTCAAGATCTGTCACTATGACAATGTGTGATTTTAACATATCTGTGTCACACAATCCACGTATTAGTTTTGTGATGTCTGCTCGTTTAGCTAACAATCCACTGGGTGTGTTTTTACCTGATATTGGAAATTAAACCAAGATCGTTTCCACGGCAACAGAGCATCTGATATTACATTATTGATTGTTGTGTATATGTGAGAGGCTTATACAGGAAACACAAAGCAACGGTACAACTTGTGGGTAGCTTGAAATCAAATCAAGTTATAGTTCTAATAATAGTTTTCCTTATTCCACTTAGATGGTTTCATGAAGGATTATGTCCCCTTGTGTGGAATCCCATTGATCCCATTAACTAAAGAAAAAAGAACTCAAATAATCCATACTGTTTTTACATGTAACTTGCAGTTTAATATGTTTACACGTTTATCTAGACAGTGCTATACTTGAATAATAAATACTAACTTAATAAAAGTGTGTATTGATCCATGACTCAGCGTATGTCATACTCAATGTCCTGTGTGTATTGACTACTCCCCATATTTATCAAGTATGTATTTATAATTCAAGGATAGCACTGCAAAGATAAACGTGTAAACATTAAACTGGTAATTTCATGTACATTAAACTGGTAGTTTCATGTAAGATATTTAAGATTATTTGAGTTCCAATGTTTATCTTTTTCAAATGCAATCTCAATGGGATTACAAAAAAGGGGACATAATCATTAATTAGACATTTTTTAGACTTTGCCTAGCATGTGCTAAACCTGACGTTAAACACCATTAAAACAAACAAATTAATCGGAAATAAACGACTACGTATACCAAATGTGGCTTAACACAATATTTGTTTTGCTATATCCCTTGATATACGAATTTACAACCCATTATTTGGTACGTCTCTTTATTGTAAAAAAACTAAATATTTTAATATGATTATTCATTGATAGTTCCCCCCCTACCCCTCCACACCCACCACCCCCCCCCCCCCCCCCACCACCCACCCCTCACGCACACACACGCCCATCGTTCCCCCCCCCCTCAACCACCACCACCACCACCTCCACAATCCCCAACCAAAAACAACCATAGAACAACAACCACTACAACAAAACCAACATTGTTACATCAATCATACACATCGTGCGAACAATTGGAAATAATACAAGCTATGTTCAAATATACAAATAATTACGGTTAACCAATTAATGCACTATTGAATCATGTCATTATTACAGATATGGTTCTAAGGCTTCAAAATAAAATAAAATGTGACATGAAAACTATTTTCACCGTTACAACATTTTATAACACAGTCAAAAAATATATTGCCTACCATTGCATATGTTCTCCGTGTTTTTAACATCATTCGATATATCCTTCACAAAGTCGTCCACAGGAAATTGGCTCGAACCTGAACCGCCGGGGCCATTTGCATCCCAACCACCCATCAGATTTGATTACATTACAAATATGAATTAGATATAATATGTTTGTAGCTATGCGCTCAACGTGTCTAATTCAATCACTACGTATAAATAAATTGTAAGTCAGTACTGCGCATGTCAGATGCACAAAACAAGGTAGCACCGTCTCCGTACAAGATAACTTATTATTTCCCGGCACTGGAAAGGTGGAGTTATCGGAAAAATTCCACTGGTAATGTGGAGTTATCGGAAATTACGATTGTTGTTATTTAATAAAGTTGTCAGTTTTTGCTGGGTAATTCATATCTAGCACCGACAATAACAGAGTTGTTAAAATCGAGAAACATTACACCTTTGCAGAGAACAACCGAAAGAGCACGTGCATTTCGAAGACCATTCTCAGGATGCTATTTCGCAGCCATTACTTGTGTTCAATCTTCGAGAAAGCATTTATTCATAACGTATAATAGATATAAAACATCATATAGATAAATTCCATATCATTTTAAATCACTGCAATTTCATGGGATCATATACCCACTCCGTTGTTCGTCTGACGGTTGTCTGCCCTTTGTTGTTTGCAAAAATAGTGGCTCCCTATATATTCTTCTTTGTGAACGTGCATCTCTTAGATCCCATATTTTCGAAAGTTGCCTTTCTGAATTTAATTATCTCCCAAAATATTTACCGAATGCATTGTATACTAGTGATCCGGCAACTTTCAATGGTACTGTCTTTATATAGCGTGTAGGTGGTTAAATCTACTGTGATACCTCATATGAGCTATTAGTGTGCGTGTGTGTGCGTGTGGTGTGCGTGTGTGCGTGTGCATGCGCGTGTGCGTGCGTTTGCGCATTCATCAGTCCGTCCGCCCATCCGTCCGCATGCATGTATGTGTGTTGTGCGTGCGTGCGTGCGTGCGTGTATGAGCCAGGTTAGGTTGAAGTTTTATGAAAAGAGGCATACGTCTGCCAACATAAAAGCCAGAGTTGTTAGACACATGTAACAACATTCCTTGGGGTAAGATGAATAAATGTATGTAGTTTCATGAACATATGTCAAACACTTTTTAAGTTATGGCCAGTTATGAACGTGTTAAGGTTACATGTTAAAGTGTGACGGTCCAAGACGGGCGGTAGATGACGGACAACACGTTATCCCTAACTGTGTGTTATGCTACACAGGCAAAGTAAAACTATCCTGGCAAACAGCCGAGTTTGAAATAATAAAATCGTTTGATATGTTACCTTGTATACACGAGTATATATATATAAATGCCAAGTAAAGTGCAAAAAATGAAAAATGAGAGCCTAGTTGAATTGCTAGTGAGGTTATCCCAGGGGTTTCGGGGACCTGGGGAAAATGGCCAATTACTTTCATGGATCTGGGGAACATTCCCAATTACTTCAAGGATCCAGGGATCAAAGGCCTACTTTAAGGGATCTAGGGAACAGTGTCCTAAAGGCGAAACAAAGAAAACGTACCTAAGTTTTACGTATAATTGCTATAATTTGGTTTTAAAACATAACATTTGGACTGCTTATCTATGCTGACTGGTTTTGACGGCTTTCAGTATTACCTTTTATGACAGTTTTTAGTTGTTGTGCCCAGTCTACTGTGACCATCGCTCAACTGGACGCTTTCTTCTGAGAATATCAACTTTTTTGTTCAACTGAAAACTGAAAGCGTCCATTTTAGCTTAACTGATCACGGATCAGCAGAGCTTATGCCGTGGTGCATCGTTCGTCTCTCTGTCTGTTCGTCCATAAAACTATTTGTGGCGACCACTCCTCTAAAACTATTAGATGGATGTTCATGAAACTTTAGAGAAATGTTGCCCATAAGGTCTAGTTGATCCTAGAAAAAAAATCAGGTTCATGTGAAATCCAAGATGGCCACCAAAGCTAAATATAGATTTTAAAAATATAATTTTGTGGCGACTACTCTCTCAAAAACCATAAGGGGTATTGATTTGGAACATTTACCAAATTGACTGTCATGACATAGTGTTGGTCCTAAACAAAATGAATGTTGATTCGATATTAAATATGGCCGCCAGCGGACATCTTTTTGATGGATGTTCACGAAATTTTACAAGCATGTTACTCTTGATATCTAGTTCGAGTATCATTGTTTACATAGCGTTCTATAGGGAAAACTTTGGGACTATTCCTCTGAAACTGTTTAATGTATTTTCATGAAACTTTTCATGAATGTTGCTCTTTATGTCTAATTAATCCTAAGTAAAAATCAGGTCTGCCGGAAATTCAAGATGGCCACCATAGCTAAAAATAGATTTTAAAAATAGAAGTTTGTGGCGACTACTTCTAAAAAAAACAAGTGGTATTGTTTTTGAACCTATATCAAAATGACTGGCGTAAAATGTAGTTTGATCTAAACAAAATTCATTTTGATTCGATGTCAAACATGACATGTAGTTGGTCCTAAACAAAACTCCTTTTGATTCAATATCAAACATGGCCGCCAGCGGACATCTTTGTTTACATAGAGTTATATATAGGAAAAACTTGTGGCGACTACACCTCTAAAACTACCCTATAGATTTTCATTAAACTTTATAGGAATGTTGCTCTTGATGTCTAGTTGGTCCTAAGTAAATATCTAGTTGGCCGAAACTTTAAGATGGCAACTAAAGCTAAAAAAAAATAAAAAATACAATTGTGTGGCATTTTGTTTGATTCGACGTAAAACATGGCCACCTGAAGCCATCTTTGTTTACACAGAGTTACAAAGGGAAAAGTTGTGGCAACTACTCCTCTAACCCTACTTGGCGGATTGTCATGAAAATTTACAGGAATGTTAACTTCAATTACGAATATGATTTTCATTCGAGAAATATTGAAAATAAAATGTATTTACACTGACAAAAACAAATTGTATTGTTTAATGATTAACAAACACTACCCCTTCAAATAGTGACAAACATATAAAAGGTTATAATACCTTTCCAATGCCTAGCTGTTCAGATCTTCAGGAGAGCGTTTCAAGGTCATGGGCCTCTTGTTTCATCATCACTTGTTTTGTGAAAATGTAAACAACGGAGTCAAATACGTCAATACGAAGAATCTGAACGTTATAACTGTACCTGTTAAGTACTGTGGCTATATAAACAAGAGGTCAATGACCTTGACGCTCTACTGATAGGTTTTGATAGCTAGATCAGCATTCCTGTGAAGTTTCATGATAATCTGTCAAGTAGTTTCAGAGGAGTAGTCGCTACATTTTTTTACTATATAACTATATGTAAACAAAGATAGTCGCGCTGGCAGCCATGTTTAATGTTAAATCCAAATAATTTTCAACAAGGTCCAATATCATATCATGTTGATCATTTTAGAAAAAGTCCCATATCAATATCACGTATAGTTTTCAAGAAGTAGTCGCTAAAAGTGTTTTTTTTTAATTATTGTTAGTCATGGCGGCCATCTTGAATTTCCAGCCGACCTGAATTTTTGCAAGGATCAATTACACATCAAGAGCAACATTTCTGTTAAGTTCATGAAAATCCTTCTAGTAGTTTCAGAGGAGTAGCCGCTACAAATATTTACTATATAACTCTATGTAAACAAAGATGACCGCTGGCAGCCATGTTTAATAACGAATCAAAATGATCTTTAACAAGGACCAACATCATGTCATGCTTATCATTTTAGAAAAAGTCCCATATCAGTTTTCAAGAAGTAGTCGCTACAAAATTGGTTTCTAAATCTATTTTTAACCGTCTTGAATTTCCTGTAATTTTGCTAAGATCAACTAGATATCAAGAGCAACATTCCTGTGAAGTTTTATGAAAAATCCGTCAAGTAGTTTCAGAGGAGTAGTCGCTACAAGTTTTTAATATATGACTCTATGTAAACAAAGATGGCCGCTGGCAGCCGTGTTTAAAGTCGAATCAAAATGATTTTCGACAGACCCAACATCATGTCATGCTGATCATTGAACAAAAAGTCCCATGTCAATATCACTTATAGTTTTCAAGAAGTAGTAGCTACAAACTTGTTTTTTAAAAATCTATATTTAGCTGTAGCGACCATCTTGAATTTTTTGGCCCTGAAAGTTTGCTAGGATTAACAAGATATCAACAGCAACATTCCAGTGAAGTTTCATGAAAATCCGTCAAATAATTTCAGATGAATAGCCACTACAAGTGTTTACCATATAACTCTAAGTAAACAAAGATGGCCACTGGCAGCCATGTTTAATGTTGAATCAAAATGATTTTCGACAAGATCCAACATCATGTCATGCTGATCATTTAACTAAAAGTCCCATGTCAATATCACTTATAGTTTTCCAGAAGTAGTCGCTACAAACTTGTTTTTTTTAAATTTATTTTTAGCTGCGGCGGCCATCTTGAATTTCCGGCCGACCTGAAATGTTGCTTGAATCAACTAGATAACTATATGTAAACAAAGATGGCCGATGGCAGCCATGTTTAATGTCGAATCAAAATTATTTTCAACAAGGTCTAACATCGTGTTATGTTGATCATTTTAGAAAATGTCCCATATCAATATCACTTACAGTTTTCAAGAAGTAGTCGCTACAGACTTGTTTTTCAAAAATCTATTTTTAGCTTTGGCGGTCATCTTGAATTTCACATCAACGTGAAATTTATATAAAGTTTCATGAAAATCCATCCAGTAGTTTCAGAGGAGTAGTCGCTACAAAGAAAAGTTTACAGACGGACGGCAGGACGGGCGGAAACCGCACCACGGCATAAGCTCTTCTGATCTTTGATCAGTAGAGGTAAGGATGGCTAAAAAGAACACAGAACGTTGGTGTGTTTTTATTATGATGTGTAAAAGGTAAAAGCAGTCCAGGGAAGACTACAGTATGTGTTTTACGGCCGTAAAAAGTCGTCCCGACTACAAATCAGTAGTGTTATTATTTACTGTCCTTTGGGATCATCAAGCCCATTCTGTGTAAGCCCATTCCGTGTTGCTTTAAAGTAGAATATCGCTTAAGCTGGTGCTAGGAGGTGTGAGAGGTGTTGCATCTTATAATTACCTCTCATGAACAGACTCAATAAAACCGAGTCTGCTAATATTTTTTTCTTTGTGTTTATTGTTTCCTAGGGATCACCTTTTCAGTATTTATTTACATAAGCAAACAATATTTGATACTTTTGGGGAACAATGTTAAACACGTTTGTGGATCTAGGGAACAGTGAAATATCTTTAGGGATCTAGGGAACATGGGCAAAATACTTTTGAGGAACTTTGGCAAATATTTTTTGGGGTTTTAGGAACAATGGCCATTAATTTCAGAGATCTGGTGAACAAGGGCCGCCCTCCACCCCACCCTCGCACACACCCGCCCCCTCCCCCTGGAAGGTCCTCGTAAGTGTATTTGACCTTTTACACACCATATCCCTCTCTTTCCCCATTGTACTGGGCCCTGGGTGTGGAGCCAAAATGTTGTTGATGTAGGTTAAGCCATACGCTACATTTGGTTGAATTCCGCACATTGGTTTAGAAGGAGATATGATAACGAACAGACGGACAAACGGAGGCGTTAACAGTATTCCCTAATAATTATCGACATAATGTTAGATTTTAAAACGGAATAACCACAACTATAATATATAAATCTGTATTTTTCCTGAGTAAATCCCGAGAATTGAAATTGAAAGTAGGGAGAAATTGAAATCGAAAGTAGGAACTTCGATGTTACTTGACCTAAATTTATCTATCTAGCTTAAAGGGACACAGGGCAATCTAGATTAGTTTAAAACTCGCAGCGTCCCGCTAGTTTTTCTACATAACTTGCATATTTGCAATCATTAATGCTAATTATTAGAATAGTTAGTTCAAAAGCAATGTGTTTTACATACCTGTTAACTATAACCTTATAATAGTATATGTACAATATATGGATGTTAACTATAACCTAACAATAGTATATGACATATACTATTGTTAGGTTATAGTTAACATCCAAATATTGTACATAAAAATAAATTGTACAATATTTGGATGTAAACTATAACCTAACAATAGTGTATGTACAATATTTGGATGTTAACTATAACCTAACAATAGTATATGTACAATATTTGGATGTAAACTATAACCTAACAATAGTATATGTACAATATTTGGATGTTAACTATAACCTAACAATAGTATATGTACAATATTTGGAAGAATAACGAAGAACACTGAAATCTCAAAATTGTATTTAAATATAATTTATATGCATGCAGGTTTAAAGTCAAAATGATACTGGATTATTAAATAGGGGGTCTAATTGTAATGCTTGAACTTAGCATGTCCACGTATCTTGAGGAGTTTATCACAGACATATCAATAAACAGATAGGACACTTCCTATCTTAACAAATGAAGTAACCAAAATATCACGTGGGACTTTAACTTTTCCTTCTATCTTCTCTCTGAATTATTCACTGATTTTAATGAGAATACATTCAAAAGATTCATAGTGAATACCAACATGGGAATATAATATTTGTTATAAGGTCTGTGAGTTTATCAATCATTGACATTAGCGTCTCGATTTATTTATCCAGTATCATTTTGACCTTAAAACTTTTTGCATGTAATTAAATACAATTTTTGGGTCTTATTCTACCATAGCTTTAAAGTTCTCCGGCTATGTTTTGTTTCATGAACATGTTTATTTTTATTTAAATCGAAATCAATACGCAACAATAGATATTTACAATTCACACATTGCAATATCCGTGAAAAGCGAGCATAATATATTATTTGATGACGTAGAAAACTTTGAACAGGTAAATTAATCCACAGGTAAATGTATTTATCAATTATCTGGCAATAGTTGTGCAGTTATACAATTCAGATTTACCTCATTTCCCCGTGCAGTCACGTAGTGGTAAAAGTAGTAAATAATACTTATTTTTACATACAACTTAGTAGCGGTTTTAAAAAGATGTTTCTCTCCGGGACTATCAAGAAATGTGCATATGATGTTTAAGAGTTAATTGATAATACTACAAAAAGGGTGAACATTCATCTTTAAATATATTAATTTTATTGGTGCAATATAATCAACAGTAAATAATAATAAGAAAAAACAGTTGCTTTTAACTATTCTACTTATGATTGAACAAATGCAAATTATGTAGAAAAACTATCGGGACGCCGTGAGTTTTTCAAAATCAAGATTGCCGTGTGTCCCTTTGATGGAAGAGATACGTGATTAACTATAAATAGATATGTTATCATTCCGGGGAAACCAACTCTATCGCTAGTTAGGAAAACAAGGTTACTGTTAGTTTCATTGTGTGATATTTTATGTTCTGTAAAAACTGCCGAACGGTACCGATAAAAATGCTACCATTAAAAAAAGATACCTGCGATACCAGTGATGAAACTACATATTCGATAAAAATGCTACCAATAAAAAAAGATACCTGCGATACCAGTGATGAAACTACGTATTCACAGAGTGATGAACGGAGATCGTGTGTTTCGTTAAAAGTTGTATTTGCCATAGTGGCAATAATTGTACTGTGTTGCGGTGTAGGATTTGTGGTTTATGACACTGTGAGGACTTCCGACGAGCAAACGGTAACGCTATAACCTTCACTTTTACCGGGAATGGGTGGGGTGAGATGGGTGGGGTGAGGGTATAGACAGGTATCTATAACATGTTTTGTTTTTCGTAAGAAAATCTACAGATATATGATTTTAAGTAAGAAATGATATGCACGCACATGTATACTTTTTCAAGATCATAAAACGATGATTGAATTCTGGTTTAAGGACATATTCTACAGTTTCTTCATATTTTTTCCTATGAACATTTTTTTTTAAGATTGATTACATATCTAAAATGGTATATCCTAAGCAAATTTCAGTTTTATCTTAAGATAAATATATACCCATATTTCGTTTTCGACACATTTCCTATAATTTCAGTACGACCTAGTTTATTTAAAAAAAATCAAGAAATTTAGTAACAAAAATTAAATCGAATTAAATTAATTGTATTCAAGCTCAGTATATATTTCAAGATATACATATTATGGAGAAAAATGCATGATATATGCGGAAATATAGGGGCATAGTACCACCTTTATTACCTTTTGCCTTGCAGATTCTCTGTGTGTGTGTGTGGGGGGGGGGGGGGGGGGGGGGGCAGATTGTGTAAGGAAAAAGAGACATTTCGAGGGAAAGTTCTACAGAACTATTTGTTTTTATTTAACTGGATTACACATGTGTAAAAATAATACACAGTCATCAATTCAGAAGTAGTTAATGCGATTGTGTAAGGAAAAAGAGACATTTCGAGGGAAAGTTCTACAGAACTATTTGTTTTTATTTAACTGGATTACACATGTGTAAAAATAATACACAGTCATCAATTCAGAAGTAGTTGATGCGTTAACAATTCTTACCATACAGGCAGATATTCATGCACTAAGTATGTAAAAACTGTAACGGCTAAACCAGTCTCTTTGTGGTCTGTATCAAAATACTTAGGCCGTGGGCTGCTACCCAACATTTGGCATATTGGTGTGGTATCAATAAGCCGGCAAATTCTAACATGTATTTTCAGAAAGATCAATGCCGTATGCTTCTTTTAAGCCATGATCTTATTTTTAGTTCAGTAGTTTAAGTGTGTGAAACTTTTTTTTTTAAAGGGAGGTAATGTTTAAGAAAATGTTCTAAATTTATATAAAAATGGATGTATACCGTAAACTCCACCAATTGCTTTTGATGTTTTTGTGATTGCATTCAAACTGGCTATGTTCATCATGTAAACATAGTTCAACCCTTGAAAACGTATAAAAGCATAAGGAACCAAACATTTAACCATTTAATCATTAAACGCGCATTCTATTAGAAGAAGGTAAAGATAACCAAACAAATTAGAATACATTTATCCTTTCATTTAAGCAAATTACGGGTGAATATCGTTTTTTAGATTCTATATATACGAAACAATACAAAAGAATACAAACGAGTGACCTCTCTGTAATAAAAGTGTTACTATAAAGGGAGATAATAAAATACGTTTTTAAGTTTTTAATGAAAAAGATTGAGCTAACATTAAATCATATAATTCACAGAAATGTTACAATTCAGAGTTCCACATCATTTGTTTTGTGTCGTCTTCGTAGCATGGCAGACACGCAGGGATCACCTTGTCCGTCATCTGTTATCGTCCGTCGACGTTGTCGTATCCGTCCGCCCGTCACGCTTTAACCTATAACATGAACTTGGCTATAACCTAAAAAGTATTAATCTTATCCTATGTTCATCAACATCTTCATCTCACGCCAAGGAAAGTCGTTACACATGTCTAAAATCGTTGACTTTCATTTTGGCAAAGTTATGCCCCTTTCCATAAAACTTTAACCTGCAGCACCCTCATAACTTTAAATTAAGTTATTTATTTAACATACGCAAAAGCCTATGTGATAACAACTTACGAAATGCACATGACAACTTTGAAAATGCACATAACAACTGAGAAAATGCACATTACAACTTGCTATTAAATGCACATAACACGAAATGCACATAACAACTTAGAAAATGCACAAGACAACTTACAAAATCCACAAGTGCACATGACAACTTACGAAATGCACAAGACAACTTAGAAAATGCACATGACAACATGCGAAATGCACATAACAACTTAAAAACATGCACATAACAACTTAGAAAATGCACAAGACAACTTAGAAAATGCACATGACAACATGCGAAATGCACATAACAACTTAAAAATTGCACAAGACAACTTACAAAATGCACATAACAACATAGAAAATATTTTACGCATAACAACTTACGAAATGCACATAACAAGTTAGATATTGCACATGACAACTTAGAAAAGGCACATAACTTAAAAAAAATGCACAAGACAACTTAGAAAATGCACATGAAAACATAGAAAATGCACATAACAACTTACAAAATGCCGTAACAACTTACGAAATGCACAAGACAACTTAAAGCATGCACAAGTCAACTTAAACAATGCACATAACAAGTTAGAAAATGCACATGACAACATAGAAAATGCACATAACAACTTACGAAATGCACATAACAACTTTAAAAAATGCACAAGACAACTTACAAAATGCACATAACAACATAGAAAATGCACATGATAACTTACGAAATGCACATAACAACTAAGAAAATGCACATAACTTAGAAAATGCACAAGACAACTTAGAAAATGCACATGATAACATAAAAAATGCACATAACAACTTACGAAATAAGCATAACAAATTACGAAATTCACATCACAACTTAGAAAATGCTCATAACAACTCAGAAAATGCACAAGACGCTGTACAAAGCGTACTGCACAAAATGCAAAAGGCCAACAGAAGGCAGTCGTGGCTTTCCATAATTGTGCAGTTCAACCGTATCTCTAAGTAAGCGCGAAATACAGGAAACAATGAGAATAGTACTGGCACATTCTTAGGTGGGTACTTAGGATTTTTGACTAGTATATATTCTTCATTGTGAACGTGCATCTCTTAGATCCCACATTTTCGGAAATTGCCTTTGTGAATTTAATTATCTCCCTTTAATATTTACTGAATGCATTGCATACTAGTGATCCGGCACCTCTCAATGGCACTGTCTTTATATAGCCTGTTGGTGGTTGAATGTACTATGATACCCCATTTGAGCTATTAGTGTGTGCTGTGTGTTTGCGCGTGCGTGTGCGTGTGTGCATTCGTCGGTCTGTCCGTCTGTCCGTCCGTCAGCCAGCCCGTCTGCCTGTATGTGTGCTGTGCGTGTGTGTGTGCGTGCGTGCGTGCGTGTATGAGCCAGGTTGGGTCTTGTGAAAAGGGGCATAAGTATGCCAACATGAAAGCCAGAGTTATTGGACACGTGTAACAACATTCCTTGTAGTAAGATGAATAAGTGTGTGAAGTTTCATGAACATAGGTCAAACTCTTTTTAAGTTATGGCCAGTTATGAGCTTGGTAAGGTTACTGGTTAAAGAGTGACGGACGACGACGAACGACAGATGACGGACAACGTGATCCCTAAGTGTGTGTTATGCTACACAGGCGACGCAAAACAGCGGAGTTTGAAATGATAAAGTCGTTTGATATGTTACCTTTTATACACGAGTATACACTACTCAACTTTTATAATCGGTCACTTTTTAAAGATTTTTTTAATAATTTATATTTTCATTTGAAATTTTAACTGGCGTCGTTTAACAAATATTGCTAGCGATTTATAAAACTTAATCTGCCTTGATTGGACTATTAAAAACCTGGTTGATAAACTTAATAAAAAAATTGGTATGTGTTTCGGTGATTTCCAGTTTTTAGTATTCGTGTTATTTTCAAAAAACCTGGGTGACCTATTATAAAAGTTGAATAGTGTATATATACCAAGTAATGTGCAAAAATATGAAAAATGAGAGCGTAATTGAATTGTTAGTATATTTGACCTTTTACATCTCATATCCCTCTCTCCCATGTATTGGGCCCTGGGTGTGGAGACACTACATGTGGTTGATTCCGCACGTTGGTTTAGAAGGAGATATGGTAATTAACACTATCCCCTGATAAGTTGGATAACCACAACTATATATACAAATATGTATATTTCCTGAGTAAAACCCGAGAATTGAAATTGAAAGCGAAAGTAGGAAATCAGAGGCAGTGAGAAGATGTTACTTGACCTAAATTAATATATCTAGCTTAAAGGGACACAGGGCAATCTAGATTAGTTTAAAACTCGCAGCGTCCCGCTAGTTTTTCTACATAACTTGCATATTTGGAATCATTAATGCTTATTATTAGAATAGTTAGTTCAAAAGCAATGTGCTTTACTACCTGTTAACTATAACCTTACAATAGTATATGTACAATATTTGGATGTTAACTATAACCTTACAATAGTATATCTACAATATTTGGATGTTAACTATAACCTTACAATAGTATATGTACAATATTTGGATGTTAATTATAACCTTACAATAGTATATGTACAATTGGATGTTAACTATAACCTTACAATAGTATATGTACAATATCTGGATGTTAACTATAACCTTACAATAGTATATGTACAATATCTGGATGTTAACTATAACCTTACAATAGTGTTTGTACAATTGGATGTTAACTATAACCTTACAATAGTATATGTACAATATAACCTTACAATATTATATGTACAATATAACCTTACAATAGTATATGTACAATATCTGGAAGAATAACGAAGAAAACTGAAATCTCAAAATTGTATTTAAATATATGCATGCAGGTTTTAAGTCAAAATGATACTGGATTATTAAATACCGTTAAATAGTGTTAGATGATATCAAATGTTTGTATCATAATTGTCATTCAAATTTCATAATTATAAAAAAAAAATCAAAAAAAAATCAAAAGCATGAAAATATAATATTTTTTAATGAAATTAATGTTATGACTATCACCCTTTTCTAAAACTGTATTTTATGGCATTCATTTATAATATTTGGGTAAAAAAATACCCGCGCACGCTAACATTTATGATTAAAAAAACTCCCGGATTTGTGCATGAATCTCCCTTTAAAAAATCACAAAACTCCCAGATTGGGGTCCTGAAAATATCACCTGTATGAATACGGGTACTAATTGTAACGCTTCATACAAACTGCAGGATTGCCACGCGGCCCTTTGAGGAGACACGTGGCAATCTTGTTTCTCGAACATTGACATTAGCGTCTCGGTTTATTTATCCAGTATCATTTTGACCTTAAACCTTTTTGCCTGTAGCCTAATTAAATTCCATTTTTGGGGTCTTATTCTACCATAGATTTAAATATATTATTGGTGCACTATAATCAACAGTAGATAATATGAGGAGGAAAAACACTTGTTTTTAACTATTCTACTAATGTTTGAACAAATGCAAGTTATGTAGAAAAACTAACGGGACGCCGTGAGTTTTTCAAAAATCAAGATTGCCGTGTGTCCCTTTAAGATGGAAGAAAAACGTGATTAACTATATATAGATATGTTATCATTCCGGGGAAACCAACGCTACTGTTAGTTGGAAAAACAAGGTTACTGCTAGTTATTGTAATGCGTAGTTCATTTTGTGATCTTCTTCTTCTATGTTCTGACGGTACCGATGAAAATGCTAGCATTAAAAAAAGATACCTGCGATACAAGTGATGAAACTACGTATTCAAAGAGTGATGAACGGAGATCGCGTGTTTCGTTAAAAGTTGTATTTGTCATAGTCATTGTCATAGTGGCAATAAGTGCACTGTGTTGCGTTGTAGGACTTGCGGTTTATGACACTGTGAGGACTTCCGACGAGCATACGGTAACGCTATAACCTTCACTTTTACCGGGGATGGGTGGGGTGGGGTGATGGTATAGACAGGTTATCTTTTATATTTATTTTTCTTATTTATAACCTGTTTTGTTTTTCGTAAGCAAATATATAGATATATGTGTTTAAGTAAGAAATCATATGCAAGCACATTTATACTTTTTCAAGATCATAAAACAATGGTTGAATTCTGGTTTGTTAAGGACATATTCTACAGTTTCTTCCTTTTTTTTTTCCTATGAACAATTTTTTTTAAGATTTAGTGCATATCTAGAATGGTATATCATATAAAGCAAATTTCAGTTTTAAAAAATAATAGGTCACCAGCTTGGTTTCTGAGATATCTTAAGATAAATATATACCCATATTTCGTTTTTGGCACATTTCCTATAATTTCAGTACAACCTAGTTTAGATAAAAAAAAAACTCAAGAATTTTAGCAATAAAAATTAAAAATTAAATATACATATGGAGACAAATGCATGATATATGCGGAAATATAGGGGCATAGAACCTTTATTGCATTTTGCCTTGCCGATCCTCGGGAAAAAAGGCACATTAAGAAACATTTAAAAGCATAGGGAACCAAACATTTAACAACGCGCATTCTATTAGAAGAAGATAAAGATAACCAAACAAATTAGAATACATTTATCCTTTCATTTAAGCAAATTACAGGTGAATACAGTTTTTTAGATTATATATATTCGACACAATACAAAAGAATACAAACGAGTGACCTCTCTGTAATAAAGGTGTTACTATAAAGGGAGATAATAAAATACGTTTTTAAGTTTTTTATTAAAAAGATTGAGCTAACATTAAATCATAATTCACAGAAATGTTACACTTCAGAGTTCCACATCATTTGTTTTGTGTCGCCTTCGTAGCATGGCAGACACGCAGGATCACCTTGTCCGTCATCTGTTATCGTCCGTCGTCGTCTCCGTCCGTCCGTCACGCTCTAATCTGTAACATGAACTTGGCTATAACTTAGAAAGTATTTAATCTATGTTCATGAAACTTAATAAACATCTTCATCTCACGCCAAGGAAAATCGTTACACATGTTTAAAATCTTCGACTCTCATTTTGGCAAAGTTATGCCTCTTTCCATAAAACTTTTACCTGCAGCATGACCTAGCTCATAACTTTAAATTAAGTTATATATTTTACATACGCAAAAGCCTATGTGATTATCATCCCTTGATTCCATCACTGAATTATACACAATTGTTAAATTTACCATCACATTGAATATGTGTATAGCCATGGATATACAGGTACAGTATGTAGATCTATGGTATAGCAGTGAACTAATAATCTCTTATTAATTCACTGGGTATAGCCATAATTTTAAAAGTACACCATTGTTGAAAAAAATAATCTTTATATCCAATTTGACTTCGATACAAACATGATACCCATGAACAGCGTGCCTTTTACACCTGTGATATGTTGAAACATTCGGGTGAACCAGTCATTTGATCGGATTTATAATACTGTTCTTTGGTTTGGACAGTTTTTGTTCGAATATAGACGCCATATGCTATCACTCATAGACCGGATACATCGTTTTAGCGCACCACGCGGATGTTACCATATTTTTCAAGACCATACATTATTGAACGCAGTATCTCAGTCCGACGATTTGTCTAGATTTTTGCAGGGCTTCATATAAAGCCCTGATTTTTGCGATGCTTGTAATGTTTGTATTTATAATCAAGCGTCGAAGATGATCAAGATTATTGCTCAGTAGGAAAGCCAACAGATCTCGGTTTATTCATCCAGTATCATTTTGACCTTAAACCTTTTTGCCTGTAGCCTAATTAAATACAATTTTGAGTTTCCATTTTTGGGTTCTTATTCTACCATAGATTTAAATATATTATTGGTGCAATATAATCAACAGTAGATAATATGGGGGGTGGGGTGGGTTGATGGGATGGGGGTGAAACACGTGCGTTTAACTATTCCACTAATGATTGAACAAATGCAAAGTGAGTTTTTTCAAAAATCAAGATTGCCGTGTGTCTCTTTAAGATGGAAGAGAAACGTGATTAACTATAAATATATATTTTATCATTCCGGGGAAACCAAAGCTACCGCTAGTTGGGAAAACAGCTAGTTATTGTAATGCGTAGTTCATTGTGTGATTCTCTTTTTTAACTGCCGAACGGTACCGATGAAAATGATAGCATTAAAAAAGGATACCTGCGATACAAGTGATGAAACTACGTATTCACAGAGTGATGAACGGAGATCGCGTGTTTCGTTAAAAGTTGTATTTTTTCATAGTGGCAATAATTGCATTATGTTACTGTGTAGGATTAGCGGTTTATGACACTGTGAGGACTTCCGACGAGCATACGGTAACGCTATAACCTTCACTTTTTACCGGCAATGGGTGGGGGTGAGATTGGTGGGGTGAGGGTATAGGACAGGTTATCTTTTTTTCTTATTTATAACATGTTTTTGTTTTTCGTAAGCAAATCTACAGATATATGTTTTTTAAGTAAGAAAATGATAAGCACGCACATGTATACTTTTTTCAAGATCATAAAACAATGGTTTGAATTCTGGTTTAAGGACATATTCTACAGTTTCTTCATATTATCTGAGGGGGGCGTTTCGTGGCCGAGTGGTTAACATCTCTGACTTGAAATCACTTGCCCCCTCACCGCTGTAGGTTTTGATCCCTCAGGGGGCCTAGGAATCTTTATGTGAGGAAGCTATCCAGCTGGCTTGCGGAACGTCGGTGGGTTCTTCCCAGGTGCCCGCCCGTGCACGAAAATTGCCCGGAGGGGCACCTGGGGTTTCCTCCACAAAAATCCAATTCAATCAATCAATCACATTATCTGAAGACGGTCACCAGCTTGATTTCTGAGATATCTGAAGCTTGGTTTCTGAGATATCTGAAGACGGTCACCAGCTTGGTTTCTGAGATATCTGAAGATAAATATATACCCATATTTCGTTTTTTGACACATTTCCTATAATTTCAGTACAACCTAGTTTAGATAAAAAACAACATAAAAATTAGTAACAAAAATAAAATCGAATTAAATTAATTGTATTCAAGCTCAGTATTGATTATATATATTCAAGATATATATATTATGGAGAAAAGTGCATGATATATGCGGAAAATATAGGGGCATAGTACCACCTTTATTACTTTTTGCCTTGCAGATGCTCGGGGGGGGGGGAAATATAGGGGCATAGTAGTACCACCTTTATTACTTTTTGCCTTGCAGATGCTCGGGGGGGGGGGGGGGGGGGGGGGGGGGAAAGGCAGATTTGTTTGGGAAAAAGAGACATTTCGAGGGAAAAAAAGTATTTCCTATGAACACCTTTTTTTCAAAACTTCATATCGTGTATATCAAGATAATGAAATACAAAACATTTCACCACACTTGTTTTTGAAAAAAAAGCAGTTCTAACCTATTTTATTTTTAAATGTATGGGTTTCAGAGCAAAAAAAGAGACTGTAAAGTTCTACAGACTCATTTTTTTTAATTATCTGGATTACACATGTGTAAAAATAGTATACTGTCATGCTTTAACAATTCATACCATTCAGGCAGATATTCATGCAGTAAGAATGTAAAAACTACAACGGCTAAACCAATTAATCTCTTTTTGGTCTGTATCAAAATACCTACGCAAATGTTGGCATAGGCAAATTCTAACATGCATTTTCGGAAAGGTCAGTGCCGTACGCTTCTTTTAAAGGGAAACATGGCAATCTTGAGTTTATTCAAACGTTAAAATTTGCTCCTCAATTTACTTATCCTGCGTCATTTTGACTTTAAAACTGCTTGCATATAATTAAGTAAAAAAATGAGATTTCAAATTTTCTTCGCGATTTTACCAAATTGTGTGTTTGTGATTGCATTGAAAACGGTTATGTTCATCATGTATACATAGTTCAACCCTTGAAAATGTATAAAAGCATAGGGAACCAAACATTTAACCATTTAATCATTAAACGCGCATTCTATTAGAAGAAGGTAAAGATAACCAAACAAATTAGAATACATTTATCCTTTCATTTAAGCAAAGTACAGGTGAATATATTTTTTTAAATTCTATATATACGAAACAATACCAAAATAATACAAACGAGTGACCTCTCTGTAATAAAGGTGTTACTATAAAGGGGGAAAATAAAATACGCTTTTAAGGTTTAATTAAAAAGATTGAGCTAACATTAAATCATAAATCACAGAATGTTACTTCAGAGTTCCACATCATTTGTTTTGTGTCACCTTCGTAGCATGGCAGACACATAGGGATCACTTAGTCAGTCATCTGTTATCGTCCGTCGTCGTTGTCGTCTCCGTCCGCCCGTCACGCTTTAACCTATGAACTTGGATATAACTTAAAAAAATATTAATCTATGTTCATGAAACTTAATAAACATCTTCATCTCACGCCAAGGAAAGTCGTTACACATGTCTAAAATCGTTGACTTTCATGTTGGCAAAGTTATGCCCCTTTCCATAAAACTTTAACCTGCAGCATGACCTAGCTCATAACATTAAGTTATTTATTTAACATACGCAAAAGCCTTTGTGATTATCATCCCTTGATTCCATCACTGATACGCAATTGTTAAATTTACCATCACACTGAATATGTGTATAGCCATAATTTTAAAAGTACACCATTGTTAAAAAAAAAGAAGTCTTTATATCCAATTTGCCTTCGATACAAACATGATACACATGAAAAGCATGCCTTTTACATTGTGTAAACTGAAACCTGTGGTATGTTGAAACATTCGGGTGAACTAGTCATTTGATCGGATTTATAATACTGTTCTTTGGTTTGGACCGTTTTTGTTCGAATATAGACATTTGGTTTGGTTTTGCATTGTTTCTATGCAAAATAGTCAGTTATGTTTAACACATCCACAAATGTAGTTGCAGGTTATAATTTAACAATATCACCATGCTATAGCATTGAGATTATTTCGAAACCACATGTCATTGAAAGAATGTATTTGCTTTTTTTACCGTTTTTGAGCCATATGCTATCACTCGTAGATTTAGCGCACTACGCGGATGTTACCATATTTTTTAAATCCAGACCTTTTTTACTGAACGCAGTATCTCGATTACGATTTGTCTAGATTTTTGCGACGCTTGTAACGTTTGTATTTACAATCAAGCGTCGAAGATGATCAAGACTATTGCTCAGTAGGAAAACCAATCTCCGCGCAATGATATTGTAGCAACCTCCGCGCAGTGATATTGTAACAAGGGCAAGTAACCACTGCGGGAGCTTGGGAGTTTGTAGGAAAAAAACATCGGGAACCTGTTTTGGATGGTTTAATTTGCGGGACCCGGTACGCGATCCTAAAAATGTAAAAAAAAAAAAATTGTTTTTGTTATAGATGCAATGGATAAATAAAAGGAAAATAAGTGTTTGTTTCTAATCACATGTGTATTATTAACTAATTATAAATAAAACAAAGTAAAAAAGAGAAATATTCAATATTGACAAAAAGTATGTACTGGCAAATATTCATTGTTAATAACAATTTCGGGGCAAGTTAAACAAAATCAGGGCAAGTGTCTTTTCAGTCAGGGCAAGTGGACTTTTGAAATCTACTTGCCCTGGGCTATTCCCAATTTTAATTTTCTTGGAGCACTGTTATGGCGACTACTCCTGAAACTACTTGACAGATTTTTCATGAAACTTCACAGGATGTCTAGTAATACATGTCAGCCGGAAATTCAAGATGGCCGCAACGGCTTAAAATATGTTTTTACAAATACAATTTCTTCCCGGCCACTTCCCAAAAAGCATAAGTGTTATTGATTTGGAACCTTAAACCAAAATGAATGGCATGCATGTGGTTGAAATTCATTTCGATTTGATGTCCACATGGCAGCAAGCGCCCATTTTTGTTTATAAACAGTTATATAGAAAAAATTGTGGTGACTACTCCTCTGAAACAACTTCATGGATTTTCATGAAACTTTACAAGAATGTTGCTCTTGCTGTCTCGTTGGTCCTAGCATAAAAAACAGACCGGACGGAAATTCAAGATGGCTGCCACAGCTACAAATAGATTTTACAGAATACAAGTTTGTGGCGACCACTTCTCAAAAACCATAAGTAATATTGCTTTGGAACTTTTACTAAAATAACTGGCATGACATGTAGTTGGTCCTACACAAAAGTCATTTCTATTCGATGTCAAACATAGCCACCAGCGGCCAGCTTCGTTTGCATAGTTATAAATATAGGAAACACTTGTGGCGATTACTCTGAAAAAAAATTGATGGATTTGCATGACACTTTGCAGGAATGTTGCTCTTAATGTCTAGTTGGTCCTGAGGGGAGACTCCTTAGTTTCGAATGAATGTCCATGGGGAATTTCTTATAAAACAGAAATCTAAGAGATTAAAAGCCATGTACAGGCTAGACAATAAAAAAGAAATCCACAAATGTGGTGTTTTTGACTTAGTATGACATAATAGTTAATTTTGGTGTAAATAAACTTTTTGTACTGTAAGCGGTATAGAGGCTGTAAACAGAAACTAGTAACTGGTGGCTATGTTGTAAATGGTAGCTTTATTTGATCACTTCCTGCATTTTCTCCATTCGGCATAAGATTACGGGAAAAAAAGCCGGATAAGGTATGTAGAAATAGCCTTTTTATGACAATTTGGAGTGTTTGTCATTCAATTATGGATGTGTTATATCTCAAATAAGGGACAGGTATATGCTGCCGTTTGTTTATAAATGTCATGTTTTCCTTAATGAGTGGGTGGGATAAATTAATTGTATTTGTAGGCAGAGAAACTGACTTTGTTGCTTTCTAGCATGTATTTGCTGTATTTTGAGAGGATATTATATGGTCTTTCAGGAATAGGGAAGGTTTGTTAGTTTTGAAAAATAGAATTCAAGTTATTTAACGTAATTAGTGTACATGTCTGAAAATAGTCTGAATTTCAAAGAAAACTGTAGATTCCGACCTGAGTAAAAATCAGTTCGGCCGGAAATTCAAAAAATACAAGTTCAAGGCGACTACTAAAAAACAGAGTTTAACCAGCTATCTCAAACAATAACTTGCCACTTCCTACAACCATTAATCATGAACTTCAGGTGAGGATTCAGCGGCCTCTTACTCAGTGGATAAGGACGCCTCGGCTTGAGAGATCTATAACATATAACAAGAATCACTTCGCCAGTAAAAATCATGACAATTCATACAATCTTTAGGATTTGCTTACTAATGTTTTCGCCTTTCAGTACGCAGTACTTTGATTTACAATCGTGTACTTTGGTAAAAATTGCTTGATTTGATAGCATGGCCTATTTTATTTAGAAAACAATTTATTTCACATAAAAAATAAAGTAAAAATGAAATTGAATAAAATTGCATCAATCTTTTCGGATATGAAGTGTACAATTTCAGCCATATAAGTATTCTTTCTGATATTATAGTCGCATCAATAGTGTTGATTTACTGTCATGTACTTTATGGTTGACACTGCTGATGACTAAATTTGACAATACCCCATCCATTTTGTACCCTTTTTATAAATATGGCCGACCAATAGCTAGCGGGTGTTACACGTGATGCAAGTTAACACGGGGTAGATACAGAGGCACTGTTGCAAATAGGTTTGACTAGCAGAGCAGTCTTTGAGTAGGACATCTTTATTAAACAAAAACAACTGATTTACAAAGTAGTTTGAGTATATGACTATTGAAAGAAAAGTATAATCCAGATACCGCTCAGGCAATTGGTCAAAGCGCAGTTGTCTAAATGGGCACACAGACTACAATAAAAACTAATGGTGAGATTTTCAAACAGATATCCAATTAATAATAGTTCCAGGATCCCATTACAACGGCTTGTTGTATGTCCATCCTACTGCGTTATGGATTCAACTGGTCAACTCGTGAGCAGCAGTACACCATTTGCGTGCATACCACCACGTGCAAACATGGACCTCGGAAAGTCTTACCTACCTTCAGAATAGGGATGTGACACCTTGGACTTTGTCATTAGGCCTGTTGCCATCTGTTCCTTTAAACCTTTCGAATGTTATCAAGTTATCTTGCGAAATATACTTTCATGCATGGCACAGTACTTGCATAATTGCAGTATAGGCAGTACCGATCTGTAACATGCTGTGAATACAGGGGAGTTAGTTGTAGCACGTATGCTATATTAAGAATGTTAACATGCGTCAACATTCGGTAGATTTCTGTTAGAGATGTATGGTGGCATATAACTGCCGTCGTGATAGAGCTTAACAGTCGTCTTAATAACTGAAAAAAGTATCGAGACTAAATTATCTCGACGGCAGTTATGTGCCACCATAGAGATGTTTTTATGCATGTCTAATACCTATTACAATAGTTTTGCGACGTAAATTATTTTCCAGGCTGAGTTTTCTTTAAAAAATTTACTTCTGATTTGCTCTTTTCTCAACCCAAAATCGAAATATACTTCCCTTGGTTCTGATAATTGGCATACGTGTTTTGGCAATAGTTTAATAAAAGAAATACTGCAAGGACATTTGAATATGCATATTATGAGTCTTGAGTTTAATTATCAAAATCATTTAAAACATATTTTCAATTCATAGATCTGTATTCCCTTTTATTGTATACTTTCATATTGTCCCGTTTAGTTTGCATTGAGCTAAGCGTGCAATATTCTACGATATTGCACGCATTCATATTGCACGGGAACTTTTCCTCGTGCTTGCTAAGAGCCGCGAAACAGAAATAAGGAACTACTTTCAAATAAAAATAACGGAATCCTTCCTATAGTGTCAACAAAAAATACGAGGTTTTTTTCAACCTTTTGGCAAAAATTTATAAAATAATTCAAATGGTCACTCACCCACTGTTTTTAACGTTATCGAATGGTAAACAAACTTCAGAAAATCGCTTGTTGTTTTTAATGACGTCATCCGACGTCGACGTCGTTTTCGCGCAAAATAATCATCCACACAAAATGAAACTGAATGGCAAGATAGGAATTCCATCAAAAGCTATAAAAATAACACAAATGCAATAAAAAGTAATAGTCATACAATTAACATTGATCAAAATCAATATGAAAGTATACAATAAAAAGGTTATTGAATTTGTATGGCTAAATATTACTTGGAACTCGTTGTTTTGGCGCAGGACGACTCGCAAGCTCGTCGTCCTTTGCCAAAACAACTCGTTCCAAGTAATATTATAGGTTATTGAATTTGTATGGCTAAATATTACTTGGAAAGAGTTGTTTTGGCAAAGGACGACGAGCTTGCGAGTCGTCCTGCGCCAAAACAACGAGTTCCAAGTAATATTTAGCCATACAAATTCAATAACCTTTTTATTGTATACTTTCATATTGTTTTCGATCAATGTTAATTGTATGACTATTACTTTTCATTGTATTTGTGTTATTTTTATAGCTTTTGATGGAATTCCTATCTTGTCATTCAGTTTCATTTTGTGTGGATGATTATTTTGCGCGAAAACGACGTCGACGTCGGATGACGTCATTAAAAACAACAAGCCATTTTCTAAAGTTTGTTTACCATTCGATAACGTTAAAAACAGTGGGTGAGTGACCATTTCAGTTATTTTATCAATTTTTGCCATAAATGGTTGAAAAAAAAACACGTATTGTTTTGTTGACATTATAGGAAGGATTCCGTTATTTTTATTTGAAAGTAGTTCCTTATTTCTATTTCGCGGCTCTTAGCAAGCACGAGCAAAAGTTCCCGTGCAATATCAATGCGTGCAATATCGTAGAATATTGCACGCTTAGCTCAATGCAAACTAAACGGGACAATATGAAAGTATACAATAATTAGCCATACAAATGCAATAACCTATAATATTTTAAGACAAATTCATGATATTCATCCAATTCTGTTTTTAAAGATATTTTGTTTTGTGTTCCATTCTTTTCTTTTCACACCAACATAATAGAAAACTTCAGCTACCTTTCATTTCAAAAGAAATAGCTTTTTAATAAAAATTCAAATTTTCGGCGATTTTATTTGCAGTTTTACTTCGGAACTTTGGAACTTTTTGTCTGTACCTTAACACATCTTTATTTACATATTTAAATACTTTAAATTGCTAAATGTTATAAATAAATTTCCAAAAATCTTTTATTTCATGCTTATTTGTCTTACGTTTTCCCCAAAAATGTCAATATGTATAAACTTTGTTTATTCAAAAAAATTCCCATGTATGAATAAATAAGAAAGTTTAAAGAACATTTAACTCCCTTAAATGTTGAAATAAAATTATATTTCTCACAAATAATCTGGTTTTCAGTGGTTTTGGTTTACAATTTCAATATTCTGGGCCAAAAGAAATGGCATTTTCACACCTCTGATCCTTAAGGCTTGTTTCTTCTGTAGCTCATGACACCGTTAAATCAAAGGAAATACGACTTCTGTTTTGCTATGTTTTAAGTATAATTCAAAAACTGTTCCAAAATTCAGCGAGTTTAATTCATTATTTATTGATTTCCCTCAAAAAAAAATAAGATTTATTCGAAATATAGTTTCATACTTGGCACAGTACTTGCATAATTGCAGTATAGGCAGTACCGACCTGTAACATGCTGTGAATACAGGGGAGTTATTAATTTTGTTTATTCCAAATATTTGTTTCCAAGAACACGAATATAACTGAAAACTTTAAGAACTTTCAACCTCCTAATTTTGTAAAGAGAATTATATTTTGAAAAATAATCCCGTTTTCAGAGATTTTGGTTTACATTATTTGCTTTAAACTTGTATGCCTACCAACGTTTGTTAGAGGATATAGCTTGGCGGGGATTTCTTTATTAACACTTTCCCGTTTAATGGAATTGTAATAGGATAAGAGTGAGATTTAGTGAATCCTAGAACCTGGTTAAAAATCCTAGCGACCTTCTTAAAACTGACCGTTCATGAAAAGAAGTCTATAACTAATACGTCTTTCGGAAGCAATTTTGAGTTCATCTGTACTAATTGTGTCAATTTATCTTTTCAGAAAATAACCCAGTTAGAAACCAAGATTGACAAGCTTGGTAACCGATTGTCTAATCTAGTTGAAGGACCGCTGCAGCAGGCCCAAGATAAAATCACACATTTGGATAAGACATTAGCTGAAGTAAAATTAGATATTGACCAACTTGATGACCGATTGTCTAAAACAGTAGAAGGACCTCTACAGCAAGCCCGTGACAACATCACGAGTTTGAACAACAAATTGGCGGAAGTACGAGTAGAAATTGACCAACTTGATGGCCGATTGTCTAAAACACTGGAAGCACATATACAACAAGACCGCGACAATATTGGGCGTTTTGATACGAAGTTAGCTAACGCAGAATTAAAACTTCATCAACTTGAGGAACGTCTGACTGGTAGGTGTCTTGTGTTTTACTTGGAAAGTGTGCTGTGCTCTGATTCGATTCAAGCTGATACATGGTTTGTTATACATGTATTACTATTTGCAGCAACTCTGTATTTCTGCAAATGAGCAGATTTTAAGCCCATTCTGCATATTTTTATCTAGATGTAAACGGAGGGTGGGCCATGCAGTGCAATTATTGTAAACAATCTCAAAACGATTGGTAAACAATCTCAAAACGATTGTAATTTAAAAATAATTTAAAGAAAATTCGAAAATGTCAAGCTCTACAAATGTTTCTCGTCGTTAAATGAGATTGCAGATAACAGTAAATACATATTCTCCGTAACAGATAACGGAGATTCAAGTTCACCTGTAACAGTTATATTCAGTTGTCCAATAACAGATAACAGTTAATATTATTTCACAATAACAGATAAGAAAATATAGAATATTCGCCAATAATCGCATACCAGGAACCATCCTTGCCCCCTTGCACTCGCCCCGCCCCGCGCAACCCCCTATCCCCCACCCCCATAAACACACTCACTCCACCGATCATATACACCACTAGGTTTTCAAAACTTCATCTGTATTAATAATAACTTATTTATGAAAAAAGAATTATCACTCATTTGTGAGTATTTCAGTATTCCCCCTTCCCCTTACCATCCCACTTTCAGCCCCCCCCCCCCCCCCACCACCACCGCCCACACCCCAACCCCCACCGCCCCCACTCCCTCTGCCCAAGTCATGTACTATTAGGTTTTTAAAAATTCATCTGTATTGTTAATTGCTTATTTCTGGTGGGGAGAAAAGGACTAGTTTAATTTACCTTTAAAGCAACACTTCATTTGTGACAGGGAGTACTTACTCCCCTGTTGTTTGGGAGTAAGTATACTTACTCCTATACTTACTACCTGTTTGTGAGTATTCGCTTCAAAACTGCATTTTGTTTCTATCTGTTATCAGATACTCGTCGTGAGAAGCAACAGACGACAAGACGTTGGATGAGTGTAGGTGGCGCTCACAACCACAGCAGCGGCCATACATGCCACACAAGCGTCGTGTTTTTGTTAGTCCTACTGAGTCAAGCAGTCAGTCGTTATTTTGTTTAATAAGTCGATGCTGACATATGAAGTGGGCATCAGCCCACATGCTTAACCTATTGTCTTAAAGAGACACATGGCAATGTTTTTATCATCAAAATTAGCTATCAAAATACTATTCTCATAACTAATATTAATGATTGAACAAATGCAGGTTATGAAAAAAAGTACTAACGGGACGCCGTGAGTTTTCAAAAAAGTAAAAATGGCCGTGTGTCGCTTTAAAGAAAATGGGAACAGAGTAAATGAACAATCCCACCAGGATATTTTATGCAGGAACTGTAAATAGGTCAACAATTAAACACGCATCTTGCGTTGCAAAAAAAGAATTGGATCATATAAACCTCTTTTAATACATTAGTTTGTGTGCATATTTAGTGACCATGGCTAAGGAGCGTATGCTATATATGTATGCTGTATGTGTATGATGTATGTGTATGCTCTGTTTGTCAATCTTGGAATAGTGATATACAAAGTCTAGGTAAATGTTCAAACTATAGAATATATAAGAAAGAGTTTGTTTTTGAGCAGTATTTTAATATTTTGCCATTTGGTTTGTCTAATACTTTATGTAAATTCCGTTGCATGAATCATAAAATGCCTATAGAAAAGGGAAGACATTTAAACATAGAAAGATATCTACGCACAGGTACACTTTGTAATAATCATTTGTTGGGTGATGAATTTCACTATTTATTTATTTGTAAACACTTTGCAAGTGACAGAAAAAAATATATTGGTCAATATTTTTATAAAAATCAAAATTCTGTTAAATATGAGCTATTAATGAATAGTAAAGATAAGAATACATTATTAAAATTAGCCAGATTTTGTGAACTCGTTCTTAAAGCTTGTAAGTAACTGGATATAGTTTTGCTCAAAGACTGATAGAAAAAATGTTTCTTTCATCTCAAACATATAGATATTCACATTGCACATATATATAGTTTATGTAATATAAATGTATACACACATTCTCCATATGCTATGCTTATTAGTTATAAAAAAAATAGATAGCAAAAATACATTACTAAACATGTAAATTAGGATTCACTCATTATTCATTCTAGTCATTTCATTCATGTACAGATTGAAGGTTGGTTGTGTGATGGTTATGTGATTATGTGTATTGTTATGTAAATAGTTCTGTTATGTAAATAGTTTTGTTATTGTTCTGTTTTCTGCACAATGTAAATTTGTTATATCAGATGCTCTTAATGAGCCTTGGATAAAATAAAACTTGAAACTTGTATGCCCTATCTATGATTGTGAAAGTAAAACAGTATTAGAAGGTTTTCATAGTCCAGATCATCTGCGACGCTTACTTGTTTTTTTAACAACTAGTATCGTTTCTGATTGGCTGAGACAGAAACACCTGCTATCCAATATATACAGAAATGCAGAAAGACAATAAATTTATAAATAAACAAAGAGGGAAACTTCATCATATCGGATAATAAGAGTAGGGCACGGTTCCCGGATTCCTATGTATCCTTCCCCTCTCTCTCTCTCTGGGGCGGCTCTAAATAACCTATACTGTGTTGATGAGCCGTTAAACAACATCCAATTCCAATTCATCATATCGACGAACTAAATGCGGATGGTCAGAAATACTTTAATGACAAAACAATTACGGTCACGTACTTCCGGTTTCAAATTTGTTTCTGCACAAACGGTCAAGACGAAACAATAATCACTGTGTGATGCTATGAACAATGTGTTAAGATAAATTACAGGTAGTCGTTACTGAGAATATTATAAATGATTTTTATATCAAATTATCTTTTGAGCAGAAAATAAAAATAGTAACATATAGTCAGATATTTGCATTAGCAAATTATAAAAACGCATTTCATAAAAACCTGAAGATTTTTACTTAGAATGATGCTAAATTGAAAAATATTTATCCTTTAACCCCGGTCTCCCTATCATTAGACTGTATGCTTGGTCTTATAAAATATTTTAGTTTTGATTCTGTTTTATAAAAGAAAGTGTCCCAGTTGTTTTGTATATATGATGTCGTTGACTTTTATACTTGATCTAATAAAACAATTATATTTTGTATTGCATTTGATTTAATTCAGTACCATTAAATATTGAGAGAAATTGCTGAAAGGGACACAAGGCAATCGTGAAGTGCTTATCAAGCATACACATTAGCACATCGAAGGATGACCTTGACATGAATCTGGGTGCAATATAACCAACAACAATTAATATGCAAAAGATAATGTGCTTGAAACTATTCAAATAATTATAAAATATGATTTTAAAATCTGCCAGCTATGTAGAAACACTAACAGTTCTAAAAACAAATATTGCCGTGTGTCCCGTTGACGTATATTGTCAAATAAATACTGAAGGGATCCATTGTATGGTGTTCCGTTAGGGCCATCGTACCATCACGTACCTATCTATAGGTTGCACAAAACTAAATACTTTCCCATAGACCTCCTGTTGCACCTGTCAGCTAATATCTCAAGAATTATACACCAGATTTTCTTTAAATTACCTTATTTCATAGATATTTCCATCACAAAGCCTTTGAAAGTGTGAAAAAGACAACTTTTTCAGCTCAACCTCTCTGCACATGTCTGTGTTTACAAACACTATTGAATCCGCACTGAATATTGACATGCAATTTCAATGGATGTTAATTTTTCAAAAACGTTAAAAAAAAAAAAATATTTAATTTAATGATCCTAGCTGATGGGCATTATTTTACCTATAGTTTATCCTTCCTGAAAATGCATATTGAATATTTCAAAGTTATATCTGCTGACCTCTGTGAACTCTGTGAACTTTCACTTCTGTACTGAATCGTACACAACAAAAGGTGGGGCTTCAGCCAGGTTATATTTAGCTGTACGCAACCTTTACAAGTCGATGCGAGCTGGTACGATGGCGTTGTAAAAGGTAGATGCTCGATGGTAAGATGTACCATCTTACCATAGTACCATCGTATCTTCGCGTTTAAAGTCGATGCGCGATGGTACGATGGTACGATGGTGATGGCGATGGTACGATGGCGATGACGCGATGGTATATCGCGTCATCGTACCATCGCCATCGTACCATCGCGTCATCGTACCATCGCCATGGTACCATCGCGCCATCGTACCGTCACCATCGTACCATCGCGCATCGATTTGCGATGGTACGATGGCCCTAATGGAACACCGTACCATTGTGAGCAACACATCGCTACGGTGTTCCGTAAGGGCCATCGTACCATCGCGCGTCGACCTTTACAAGTCGATTCGCGATGGTACGATGATACGATGGCGATGGCGCGATGATACGATGGCGATGGTACAATGACGCGATGGTACGATGGCGATGGTACGATGACGCGATAGACCATCGCGTCATCGCCATCGTACCATCGCACCATCGCCATCGTACCATCGTACCATTGCGCATCGACTTTAAACGCGATGGTACGATGGTGCGATGGTAAGATGGTACATCGTACCATCGAGCATCGACCTTTTACAAGTCGATGCGCGATGTTTCATTGGTAAGATGGCGATGGTACGATGGCGATGACGCGATGGACCATCGTACCATCGCCATCGTGTCATCGCCATCGTACCATCGTGCCATCGCAGTCGATGTGCGATGTTGCATCGCTTCCTACTCCATCGTACCATCAAAGCAAAACAAAAACGGAGGACATCATTACCGTACATCATGGATGCAAAGATTCGACAATACTTTTCTTAAATCTATCCCTTCATTTAGGCTCAGCAAAACATGAATTTCTCGGCAAGAAACATTTCCAAAAAGTATTGTCGAATCTTTGCATCTATGATGTCCTCCATTTTTGTTTTGTTTTCATGTGCGCATGTTTAAACGGAAGGCGATGGAGCAATGGTACGATGGAGCAGGGGGCGATGCAACATCGCACATCGACTGGATGGTGCGATGGCACGATGGTACAATGGCGATGACACGATGGTACGATGGTACGACTTGTAAAAGGTCGATGCGCGATGGGCCATTACACCATCGTATTATCGTACCATCGCGTTTACAGTCGATGCGCGATGGTACGATGGCGATGGTGCGATGGTACGATGGGGATGACGCGATTGACCATCGTGTCATCGCCATCGTACCATCGTAACATCGCCATCGTACCATCGCGGCATCGTACCATCGCCATCGTACCATCGCGGCATCGTACCATCGCCATCGTACCATCGTACCATCGCGCATCGACTTATAAAGGTCGATGCGCGATGGTACGATGGCCTTAACGGAACACCGTACTAATCGCAGTAAGATTCGGTTTTATTGAGAGGTGAAAGGGAGATAACAAGTTAAAGAGTAGAAGAGTAAACGATACATAAGTATCGTACCTTTCTGTATTTGGACAATATCATCAGGCAATAATCACATAGAGAAAATGTAAAGAAATGCGAGAAGCGACTTACAAGTATTGTTCTAATTTAAAAGCACTGAAGACTATCTGGAAGATTGAGTGTTGTCAATCCAAATACCAAATAACTAAAAAAGCTCATAATGTGCTTCACTGAGTTTCATATGGCATGTTACCTATTGAAGGGGATTTCCGCCAAAAGTCTATGATATAAGTCCTTACATTGTGTTATCGTTCATACCTTCTGTTCAGTTATTGTTTGTGATTAATGTTTAGTCTGAACGACTCGACGACTCGGCTGGTTTGTGTTTCTAAATCAAACATAGTAATATTTAAATGAGTGCTTTTTTTGCAGACAGTTGTGCATAGCCTGCAAGCATATGTATATGAAAAGGCCGCTGTGTGTAAACCAGATTCCAGGGTTCATCCGACCTCTTACTCTAGTGTCATCTGTATTGATCCTCTTACTCTAGTGTCATCTCTATTGATTCTCTTACTCTAGTGTCATCTCTATTGATCCTCTAACTCTAGTGTCATCTATATTGATCCTCTTACTCTAGTGTCATCTCTATTGATTCTCTTACTCTAGTGTCATCTCTATTGATCCTCTAACTCTAGTGTCATCTATATTGATCCTCTGACTCTAGTGTCATCTCTATTGATCCTCTTACTCTAGTGTCATCTCTATTGATCATCTTACTCTAGTGCCATCTCTATTGATTCTCTTACTCTAGTGTCATCTCTATTGATCCTCTAACTCTAGTGTCATCTCTATTGATCCTCTTATTCTAGTGTCATCTCTACTGAACGTGACGAAAAGGCCGCTGTGTGTGTAAATCAGGTTCTAGAGCTCGGGTACATCAGACCTCTTACCCTAGTGTCATCTCTATTGAACCTCTTACTCTAGTGTCATCTCTACTGAACGTGACGAAAAGGACGCCGTGTGTGTAAATCAGGTTCTAGGGTGCATCAAACCTCTTACTCTAGTGCCATCTCTATTGAACGTGATGAAAAGGCCGCTGTGTGTGTAAACCAGGTTCTAGGGAGCGTCAGACCTCTTACTCTAGTACCATCACAATTGAACATGGCGAAAAGGCCGCTGTGTGTTTAAATAAGGTTCTAGGGTGCATCAGACCTCTTACGCTAGTGTCATCACTATTGAACGTGACGAAAATGCCGGTGTGTGTAAACCAGGTTCTCGGGTACATCATACCTCTTACCATAGTGTCATCTCTATTGAGCCTCTTACTCTAGTGTCATCTCTACTGAACGTGACGAAAAGGCCGCTGTGTGTGTAAATCAGGTTTTTGGGTGCATCAGACCTGTTACTCTAGTGTCACCTCTATTGAACTTGACGAAAAGGCCCCTGTGTGTGTAAACCAGGTTCTAGAGTGCGTCAGACCTCTTACTCTAGTGTCTCTGTTGAACGTGACGAAAAGGCCGCTGTGTGTGTAAACCAGGTTCTAGAGTGCGTCAGACCTCTTTCTCTAGTGCCATCTCTATTGAACATGACGAAAAGGTCGTTGTGTGTTTAAATCAGGATCTAGGGTGCGTCAGACCTCTTACTTTAGTGTCATCTCTATTGCACCTCTTACTCTAGTGCCACCTATTGAACATGGCGAAAAGGCCGCTGTGTGTTTAAATCAGGTTCTAGGGTGCGTCAGAACTCTTACTCTAGTGTCATCTCTATTGAACGTGACGAAAAGGCCGCTGTGTGTGTAAACCAGGTTCTAGAGTGCGTCAGACTTCTTACTCAAGTGTCATCTCTATTGAACGTGACGAAAGGCCGCTGTGTGTGTAAACCAGGTTTTAGAGAGCGTCAGACCTCTAATTCTAGTGTCATCCCTATTTAACCTCTTACTCTAGTGTCTCTGTTGAACGTGACGAAAAGGCCGCTGTGGATGTAAACCAGGCTCTAGTGTGCGTCAGACCACTTGCTCAAGTGCCATCTCTATTGAACGTGGCAAAAAGGCCGCTGTGTGTTTAAACCAGGTTCTAGGGTGCACCAGACCTCTTACTCTAGTGTCATCTCAATTAAACTCTAGTGCCATCTCTATTGAACGTGACAAAAATGCCGCTGTATGTGTAAACCAGGTTCTAGGGTGCATCAGATCTCTCACTCTAGTGTCATCTCTATTGAACGTGACGAAAAGGCCGCTTTGTGTGCAAACCAGGTTCTAGGGTGCATCAGACCTCTTACTGTAGTGTCATCTCTATTAAACTCCAGTGCCATCTCTATCGAACATGACGGTAAGGCCGCTGTGTGTGTAAACCAGGTTTTAGGGTGCATCCGACCTCTTACTCTAGTGCAATCTCTATTGAACATGGCGAAAAGGCCGTTGTGTGTTTAAATCAAGATCTAAGGTGCGTCATACCTCTTACTTTAGTGTCATCTCTATTGAACCACTTACTCTAGTGCCATCTCTATTGAACGTGACGAAAATGCCACTCTGTGTTTAAATCAGGTTCTAGGCGCATCAGACCTCTTACTATAGTGTCATCGCTATTGAACATGGCGAAAAGGCCGCTGTGTGTGTAAACCAGATTCTAGGGTGCATCAGACCTCTTACTCTAGAGTCGTATCTATTGAACCTCTTTCTCTAGTGTCATCTCTATTGAACATGGCGAAAAGGCCGCTGTGTGTGTAAACCTGGTTTTAGGGTGCATCAGACCTCTTACTCTAGTGCCACCTTTATTGAACATGGCGAAAAGGCCGTTGTGTGTTTAAATCAGGATCTAAGGTGCGTTATACCTCTTACTTTAGTGTCATATCTATTGAACCTCTTACTCTAGTGCCATCTCTATTGAACGTGACGAAAATTCCACTCTGTGTTTAAATCAGGTTCTAGGGCGCATCAGACCTCTTACTATAGTGTCATCTCTATTGAACGTGACGAAAAGGCCGCTGTGTGTGTAAACCAGATTCTAGGGTGCATCAGACCTCTTACTCTAGTGTCACCTCTATTGAACGTGACGAAAAGGCCTATGAATGTGTACACCAGATTCTAGGGTGCATCAGACCTCTTACTCTAGTGTCACCTCTATTGAACGTGACGAAAAGGCCGCTGTGTGTGTAAACCAGATTCTAGGGTGCATCAGACCTCTTACTCTAGTGTCACCTCTATTGAACGTGACGAAAAGGCCGCTGTGTGTGTAAACCAGGTTCTCGGGTGCATCAGACCTCTTACCCTAGTGTCATTTCTATTGAACCTCTTACTCTAGTGTCATCTCTACTGAACGTGACCAAAAGGCCGCTATGTGTGTACGTCAGGTTCTATGGTACATCGGACCTCCTACTATGCTGTCATCCCTATTGAAAGTGACGAAAAGGCCGCTGTGTGTGTAAACCAGGTTCTAGAGTGCGTCAGACTTCTTACTCAAGTGCCATCTCTATTGAACGTGGCGAAAAGGCCGCCGTGTGTGTAAACCAGGTTCTAGAGAGCGTCAGACCTCTAATTCTAGTGTCATCTCTATTGAACCTCTTACTCTAGTGTCTCTGTTGAACGTGACGAAAATGCCGCTGTGGATGTAAACCAGGTTCTAGAGTGCGTCAGACCACTTACTCAAGTGACATCTCTATTGAACGTGGCAAAAAGGCCGCTGTGTGTTTAAATCAGGTTCTATGGTGCGTCAGAACTCTTACTCTAGTGTCATCTCTATCGAACGTGACGAAAAGGCCGCTGTGGTTGTAAACCAGGTTTTAGGGTGCATCAGACCTCTTACTCTAGTGCCATCTCTATTGAACATGACGAAAAGGTCGTTGTGTGTTTAAATCAGGATCTAGGGTGCGTCAGACCTCTTACTTTAGTGTCATCTCTATTGCACCTCTTACTCTAGTGCCATCTCTATTGAACATGGCGAAAAGGCCTCTGTGTGTTCAAATCAGGATCCAGGGTGCATCAGACCTCTTACTCTAATGTCATCTCTATTGAACGTCACGAAAATGCCACTTTGTGTTAAATCAGATTCTAGGGCGCATCAGACCTCTTACTCTAGTGTCATCTCTATTGAACGTGACGAAAAGGCCGCTGTGTGTGTAAACCAGATTCTAGGGTGCATCAGACCTCTTACTCTAGTGTCACCTCTATTGAACGTGACGAAAAGGCCGCTGTGTGTGTAAACCAGATTCTAGGGTGCATCAGACCTCTTACTCTAGTGCCACCTCTATTGAACGTGACGAAAAGGCCGCTGTGTGTGTAAATCAGATTCTAGGGTGCATCAGATCTCTTACTCTAGTGTCATCTCTATTGAACGTGACGAAATGGCCGCTGTGTGTTTAAACCAGATTCTAGGGTGCATCAGACCTCTAACTCTAGTGTCACCTCTATTGAACGTGACGAAAAGGCCGCTGTGTGTGTAAACCAGGCTCTAGGGTGCATAAGACCTCTTACTCTAGTGTCACCTCTATTGAACGTGGCGAAAAGGCCGCTGTTTGTGTAAACCAGGTTCTAGGGTGCATCAGACCTCTTACTTTAGTGCCATCTCTATTGAACGTAACGAAAGGAACGCTGTGTGTGTAAACCAGATTCTAGTGTGCATCAGACCTCTTACTCTAGTGTCATCTCTATTGAACGTGACGAAAAGGCCGCTGTGTGTGTAAACCAGATTCTAGTGTGCATCAGACCTCTTACTTTAGTGTCATCTCTATTGAACGTGACGAAAAGGCCGCTGTGTGTGTAAACCAGGTTCTAGGGTGCATCACACCTCTTACTCTAGTGTCACCTCTATTGAACGTGACGAAAGGACCGCTGTGTGTGTAAACAAGATTTTAGGGTGCATCAGACCTCTTACTCTAGAGTCACCTCTATTGAACGTGACGAAAAGGCCGCTGTGTGTGTAAACAAGATTTTAGGGTACATCAGACCTCTTACTCTAGTGTCACCTCTATTGAACGTGACGAAAAGGCCGCTGTGTGTGTAAACCAGATTCTAGGGTGCATCAGACCTCTTACTCTAGTGCCACCTCTATTGAACGTGACGAAAAGGCCGCTGTGTGTGTAAATCAGATTCTAGGGTGCATCAGATCTCTTACTCTAGTGTCATCTCTATTGAACGTGACGAAATGGCCGCTGTGTGTTTAAACCAGATTCTAGGGTGCATCAGACCTCTAACTCTAGTGTCACCTCTATTGAACGTGACGAAAAGGCCGCTGTGTGTGTAAACCAGGCTCTAGGGTGCATAAGACCTCTTACTCTAGTGTCACCTCTATTGAACGTGGCGAAAAGGCCGCTGTTTGTGTAAACCAGGTTCTAGGGTGCATCAGACCTCTTACTTTAGTGCCATCTCTATTGAACGTAACGAAAGGAACGCTGTGTGTGTAAACCAGATTCTAGTGTGCATCAGACCTCTTACTCTAGTGTCATCTCTATTGAACGTGACGAAAAGGCCGCTGTGTGTGTAAACCAGATTCTAGTGTGCATCAGACCTCTTACTTTAGTGTCATCTCTATTGAACGTGACGAAAAGGCCGCTGTGTGTGTAAACCAGGTTCTAGGGTGCATCACACCTCTTACTCTAGTGTCACCTCTATTGAACGTGACGAAAAGGCCGCTGTGTGTGTAAACCAGATTCTAGGGTGCATCAGACCTCTTACTCTAGTGTCACCTGTATTGAACGTGACGAAAAGGCCGCTGTGTGTGTAAACCAGGTTCTATGGTGCATCAGACCTCTTACTGTAGTGTCATCTCTATTAAACTCTCGTGCCATCTCTATTGAACGTGACGAAAAGGTCCCTGTATGTGTAAACCAGGTTCAATGGTGCATCATATCTCTCACTCTAGCGTCATCTCTATTGAACGTGACGGAAAGTCCGCTGTGTGTGTAAACCAGGCTTTAGGGTGCATCAGACCTCTTACTGTAGTGTCATCTCTATTAAACTATTTTTCCATCTCTATTGAACGCGACGGAAAAGCCGCTGTGTGTGTAAACCAAGTTCTAGGGTGCATCGGACATCTTACTCTAGTGCCATCTCTATTGAACATGGCGAAAAGGCCACTGTGTGTTTAAATCAGGATCACGGGTGCGTCAGACCTCTTACTCTAGTGCCATCTCTATTGAACCTCTTACTCTAGTGCCATCTCTATTGAACATGGCGAAAAGGCCGCTGTGTGTTTAAATCAGGATCTAGGGTGCGTCAGACCTCTTACTCTAATGTCATCTCTATTGAACGTGACGAAAAGGCCACTGTGTGTTTAAATCAGGTTTTAGGGCGCATCAGACCTCTTACTCTAGTGTCATCTCAATTGAACGTGACGAAAAGACCGCTTTGTGTGTATATCAGAATCTATGGTGCATGAGACCTCTTACTCTAGTGCCATCTCTATTGAACGTGACGAAAAGGCCGCTGTGTGTGTAAACCAGTTTCTAGGCTAGGGAGCATCAGACCTCTTACTGAACTGTCATCTCTATTAAATTATAGTGCCATCTCTATTGAACGTGACAGAAAGGCTGCTGTGTGTGTAAACCAGATTATAGGGTGCATCAGACCCCTTACTCTAGTGTCACCTCTATTGAACGTGACGGAAAGGCCGCTGTGTGTGTAAACCAGTTTCTAGGGAGAGTAAGACCTCTTCCTGTAGTGTCATCTCTATTAAATTCTGTGTGTGTAAACCAGTTTCTAGGGAGAGTAAGACCTCTTCCTGTAGTGTCATCTCTATTAAATTCTAGTGCCATCTCTATTGAACGTGACGAAAAGGCTGCTGTGTGTAAACCAGGTCCTATGGTGCATCAGACTACTCTAGTGTCACCTCTATTGAACGTGACGAAAAGGCCGCTGTGTGTGTAAACCAGATTCTAGGGTGCATCAGACCTCTTACTCTAGTGTCATCTCTATTGAACGTGACGAAAATGCCGCTGTGTGTGTAAACCAGATTCTAGGGTGCATCAGATCTCTTACTCTAGTGTCATCTCTATTGAACGTGACGAAAAGGCCGCTGTTTGTGTTAACCAGGTTCTAGGGTGCATCAGACCTCTTACTCTAGTGTCACCTCTATTGAACGTGACAGACCTCTTACCTTAGTGTCACCTCTCTTGAACGTGACGAAAATACCGCTGTGTGTGTAAACCAGATTCTAGGGTGCATCAGACCTCTTACACTAGTGTCACCTCTATTGAACGTGACGAAAGGCCGCTGTGTGTGTAAACCAGTTTCTAGGGAGCGTCAGACCTCTTACTGTAGTGTCATCTCTATTAAATTCTAGTGCCATCTTTTTTTGAACGTGACGAAAAGGCCGCTGTGTGTGTAAACCAGGTTATAGGGTGCATCAAACCTCTTACTCTAATGTCACCTCTATTGAACGTGACGAAAAGGCCGCTGTGTGTGTAAACCAGTTTCTAGGGAGCGTCAGACCTCTTACTGTAGTGTCATCTCTATTAAATTCTAGTGCCATATTTTTTTGAACGTGACGAAAAGGCCGCTGTGTGTGTAAACCAAATTCTAGGGTGTATCAAACCTCTTACTCTAATGTCACCTCTATAGAACGTGACGAAAAGGCCGCTGTGTGTGTAAACCAGATTCTAGGGTGTATCAAACCTCTTACTCTAATGTCACCTCTATAGAACGTGACGAAAAGGCCGCTGTGTGTGTAAACCAGGTTCTAGGGTGCATCAGACCTCTTACTCTAGTGTCACCTGTATTGAACGGGACGAAAAGGCTGCTGTGTGTGTAAACCAGGTTCATCTCTATTGAACCTCTTACTCTAGTGTCTCTGTTGAACGTGACGAAAAGGCTGATCTGTATTTAAACCAAGTTTTAGGGTGCATCAGTCCTCTTACTAGTGCCATCTCTATTAAACGAAAAGGCCGATGTATGTTTAAACCAGGTTCTGGAGCGCGTGGTCCGGTGGTAGAGTGCCAAACTCCAGATCGAGGGTTCGATACTCGCCGCGGCCACGTTATTTATCCTTGAGCAAGATAATTAATCCACATTGCTTAGTACTGGTTCTACCCAGGAAGCCATCGAGAGGGAGTAATCTAAGTTGCAATAACTTGTTTCGCAATCGATGTAAATAAATATGTTTAAACTAAACCAGGTTCTCGGGTGCATCAGACCTCTTACTCTAGTGTCATCTCTATTGAATGTGACAAAAAAAGCCGCTATGTGTGTAAACCAGTTTCTAGGGTTCAAAGAGTTATATGTGTAACCCGGGAGTAAGTATACAGGGAGGAGACAATCGCTCTAGTTTAACGATTTATGTTGTGGCGCTAGAATGCCGCCATTTACTATTTTATCGATACAGGTAAATCGATCGTAAGCGCGTTACATTTTTTACAGCGCGTTTTTACAGCCTCATAGCTATATGTGTGTAAGAATTTACCAAAACAACACAGAAATATTTTAAAAAAAAAGAAAAAATGAAGGCCATCAGAGTGGAGAGAGTGGGTGTGCAGAGAAATATAAGAGATATAGACCTGTAAAAACAGCTTGCATGCAAAAATTTATGTGAAAGTCACATTTTAAGGGCTATCAGAATGTGGGTTCCACGGAAGCCCAGGGGTTACAGGAACCAAAATTACTTAAGAACTAAGATAATGCTATAAGGAAGCTCATGGCCAAATGGATAAGAAATGTAAGAGACTTGTAAACACAGCTTACATGCAAAACTTGATGTGGGACGCTGACGGGGGGTGTCGCCCGGGTGATTACATAAGCTCTCTTATTCTTCGAATAGTCGAGCTAACAAAAGTGTAAAAAGTTGGGCAAGGTCATTTATATTGATTGACCCGATTTGAGTAGGAACATATTGCTGCCATACAGATGTGTGTATTGAAAACTGTACGACTTTTGGTATCTGAGAAATTGACTTAATAAAAAACTTGACGTACAGGCGGACAAGGGTTACACTATATGCCCTTTCTTGGCGCGGCATAAAAAAGAGGAGTCCATTATATTTATGTAGCGGTTAAGTAATAGATAGAGTATGGTTTCATTGAGTTGGTTCATTTAAACATCGAGATGGGCGTAGCCCATCGAGGTGTTTAAATTAACCAACGAGATGAAACCATACTCTATTTGTTTTGTAGCATGTCCATTTCTGCTCTAATTCAGTTATTCTAACTGCTATTCTCACTGTTATTCTCACAGTTATTCTGACAGGTCTTAATTTAAATTAAACGATTTACACCTGTGTCTGAACAAAGAGAATTGTCTGTGACCATGCTACAAGGGTTAAGAAAGCGTTTATGAACGATACACAAAGTTTTTTATTCCATTCATTTTCAATTGATTTTTATGAATTATGATTTATCTCAAAATATACTGTTTTTGAGGAAGAAGTTTATTCAAGTTCTTCCAGTTTTCTATGCAAGTATAAATAGACAATATGCTACAGCTGCGAATACACATATTGCGGACTTGGTCGATGATATATTGTCAAGTGAATTTCAAGAAAATCTGTTCATTTTTTGCAATGATTTACTTAAAATTCGGATGATGTGATAAAATGGCTTATTTTATTCAGAAATGATGTTTCGTCTGCACTTACTGGACTATTCTATGGACCAATTTATTTCACATAAAAAAAAAAAAAACTTTGAGTAAAAGTGTACCAAACTTTTTTAATAAGAAGGGCACAATTTCTGCCATATCAGTATTTTTTCCTAATATTATGTTCACATTAATTGTGTTTCATGTTTCATGTGCCGAAAATACGTGTAAGGTTGAAAAATTCACTTGACCATATCCCATCGATTTTGGAATTATTTTTCAATGATGGTCAACCAATAGTTCTTAATAAACCTTGAAGGCATGCAACAGTTCTGGGAATTGAATTCTGGAAATTTTAAATAAAAACACCACTTCAGAATGAATATAAAACAATAATTTATTTGTTTTTTTAATTCCATCCACTGTCACAAAGATTCAACATGGTTGTGAATAAATACCGTAATAATATACAATAGTAAACAATTATACAGGGGTTCTATGTTCACTGTTAACACTAACCAACAATAACGTGTTCACCGCGGTTCAAAGCAACATGCATATAAATCACGGACCTAATAACAAATAGATTGGAAACTTATTATCTGATCCAATGAAGAAGACAAAATACCACGTGGCACCTTAACTTTTCCTTCTACTAGTAACTCCTATCTCGAAAATTCATTGATTTTGATGAGAATGAATTGAAAAGATTTATAATGAATAGCAAAATGAGATTATACTAATTTATTTTTATTTTCAAAATAAGAAATTGTATAAAAAGATGTTTAAAGTTAAAAATATCAACTCCTTTTTCCTTAAAATATTAAGTAAGGAAAATACCATCATTAGAAAGAGAAATAAAGTGATGGGTTTTGACATATGGAACTTATAAGCATAAAATTCTTCATGATGTGTGTTTAAGTCAGGCAATATTTTGTGAAAGGACAAGGTATGATAAGGCGGTATTTTGGCCCCCATTATGTTCAAAATGCAAAAAAATAACATTTACATATAATGTGTTGTGCATGTTGAAGTAAATTGATCATATTCTATCTTCAAAAAATATTTTTATTTATTTTATTTATCTAGAAGAATTAACAGGGTCTCAGAAAAAGGCATTTTTGGTAATTTTGTTATATTTTGTAGATTTTGGACCTTTCTGGGCAAGATTTTGATCCTAAAAATAAAGAGCGCACCTCCGAGCACACACAGTTTTTGGCTGATGATGCATCCCTATCATGTACCTGTTTCAACAAAAAATCAGCTGTGCTCGAGGGTGCGCTCTGTATTTCCAAGACCAAAAACATATCGAAAACTGCTAAAAATGTCATTTTTTGAAAGAAATGCCCTTGTTTGTGAGGCTCTTAAACTCATTTAGAGCCTTCAAACATACTTGTAATGAGTTTTAATATTGATTCAGTTCATTTGTAGCTAAACTAGATATTCAAAACTTGTGCATTAAAACTTTCAATATTGGGGGCCAATTTTGTCCCTTATCATACCTAGTCCTTTGCACACTGTGTCACCTGAAATTTAGATACGCATTATGTGGTCCGAGTATTAAATTTATGAAATAAAACCTTAATTTCGGCTAAAAAAGTTTGCATATTGTAAAATTAAAACATTTGTTAGGTAATTTCACTTTTAATTAAATGTGTTTTATTGTCGAAATATCCGTTATACAAATCTGCTAATATAAGCTTTCCCATCGCTTAATGGAATTAAGGCGGGTAATGTTTCAGTTTCCTATCTATTTGTTATTATGTCCAGGACATAAATACACAATACTTTTTCATCATAATAAATTATTTCTGTGCAGACAATGAGTTAATAAATACAATAAAATGCTGAATTTTACCTGCACATGAAATACATTTTTGTATAAACTTGAATACCAGTAAATTATGACTAAGGAATAACAAATTTTACACTTTTCCTCAATAACTCCTATATACAGAAAAAAGCATCTAAAGGGAGGTCATATAGCATATACACAAGACACTAAATACGCACAGTTGCCTCCCTTGAAATCACTGAATATCACTCAGTTTTCATTGCACATTTTAAGGACTTGTCTTTTACAATGCACTGGGGCTAAGAAATGTTTGACTGAACATCTATAACACAAAATACCACATCTTAAATCCAGATTAATTAGTACCCAATAATTTTATCCCGTTTACTGACCTACTGCTTGGGGAGTTTGTTTATGCCAAAGTTTTTAGACTTTTCAGATGCAATTTAAAAAGGACATACAAAAGTTCATTCAGTAAAACATTTTTAGGGGTAAATAAAATACAGTACTCTTTGAAATCATTAGAGAATTTTACAGGCAAAAGTTGCATCATTTTCAATGCAAAATAATACTCAATATTTTTTTTATTTTTTTTTTAGAATTTCTATTCAAGGCAACGTTAAAGGGAATGTAGCGCCACAGCCAAACTATCTTTATTATTGAGAGTTCTAAAAGAAATGAATAAAGGTGAAAGAATTTCCAAAATAGGATGATAAACAAAGAAGTTATGATCATTTGAAGGTTCTGTGGAAATGGATATGGAAGCCGCCATTTTGAGAGCTATGACATCACAGTTCTAATGACCATATATGGAATATTTATAAATATGAAAAATTACTGATTAATAGGAAAAAATGACAGCTACTGTATGAAAAATATGCATACTTAATGGCAATAATGCTTTATATGACCAGTAAAGGATTTTGCGTTCATTTGCAGCGACTTTCTTTGCTTTAAATGATTTTGATCAATATTCCATATATGGTAATTTGGAACTATGACGTCATAGTTCTAAAAATGGCGGCTCCCATATTCGTTTTAGAACAACCTTTAAATGGTCATATCTTTTTTGTTTATCATCCGATTTTGATAATTCTTTCACCTTTTTCCAAGTTTTTCAGAACTCTCAATAATAAAGCTTGTATGGCTGTGGCGCTACATTCCCTTTAAAGTTTTATAATCGCATGTTAAAAATATTAAAAACAAACTTAAGTTATTTCAGATTTTCAGATTTTCTGCTGCCTAGCAACAATGAGTTTATAACAGTAATGGGAATTTTTTTTATCAAAATATTAAGTTGGTTATATTAATACAAAATATGTATTTTTATTTACCACTAAAAAATCCAGTTCCGGTGATATAGAGATTATTTAACTGCTGGAATTGATTATTGTGAAAAAACAAAACACGTCTACCATCGAGTGAAGAATTTACCTATAATCCAAGCCAGCAGTTAAATAATCTATTTATTACATTTTCAATCAGTTCATGCATGATTTCAACCGAAATCATTCACTTTATGGAACGTTATCGACGGACGACGTCGACGTCAGCAACACTTTGTTGACCTCACAACTCAATGTCACATTTAGTTATTTTTGTGTTCGGAGTTAGTTATTAATATGTAGGGATTATGAATATTCTTTCACAGAGAAATCCCAATCTTTCACCCATAGAAATGTAATAAATATAATTTATGTCAGGATTGGCAAAAATGATAGCGTAAATATTGAAAAACCTTCAGCTAAAACAAGCTCCCCAAAACAAAAGTCACCCACAATTATTCCGAATTCTATGCATCACCCAGTCTTTCAAAAACTTGCCAGTTCTGTACAACAGAAAGTATTGTTTACCACGACCCCTGGGTCCCACTGATCGAAGATACAAGTCCTTAGATCAAGAAAAATGAATGTCTGCATTCTTGATTCGTTTTGGAACGAGTTACCCACAATATACTATTTTATTTTTCAGAAAACATTTTCAGAAAATAAGTTCCAGTGACTTTTGTATTCAAATTGATGTTAAATCCTAAATAGAAGACAAACTTTTTAAAGGAAAAACACGAATCTCAATTTCAAATTTAACACATACGAACAAAACCTGGAAATGAACCAAAATATTAACTTAACTTTGCCTTAAAGGGACGCATGGCAATCTTGAGATCTGTGTTACACATTTTAAGCATCAAAACAAACCAAACATCTAAAGGTGTCTTTTATGTTCATCCTTATTTAATTATTTTTTTGGAAAAGCTCTGTATTTTTTCTAAAACTAACAGTGTATCACCACCAGTTTGAGAATAAAAAAAAAAGAAAAAGATTTAAATTGCACAAAAATGTGTTCTTTTAAGTAAAATTACCTTACTTAGTACTAACATTAATACTGATATTTGGCTAAACAGGCCATACATTTGTGTAAAATAAGAATACAAATTAAAATTTGAATAATTCCCGATTTTTGTTATAGATTTTTTACTTTACAGAAATTCTTCGTTGGCACTATACACACACAATAACAGCATGGAAAGATGCAACGTGAGTTTGGCGGAATAAAACGCAAGATTGCCACAAGTCCCTTTAAAATGTTCGAGTCCATTTAACTTTTATTATCATTCTGTCCAGAAGACGAAATTCAACATGTTTTTCTTCGAACAAAAGCCATCCCTCATTTCCTCAACTTGCCAACATACACTTTATTCAACCAATCAGATTTAGGCATAATATACAAGAACATGATCAGTCTATAATCATAGCTAAATAATATTGCACAGTAATAAAATGCATGTTGAACATCTCCTACGCATGAGGTATTCCAACATAAAACATAAAATGACAGCATACAAGAACGCATTTCAAAATAAGTTATTTTTTTCGGCAAAACAATTTAAAATTAGTGACTGCTAATTCCAAGGATTCCATTTTTGTTAATTGTACATTATGCATTCACTTTTCATGTTGTTGTTTTTTAACAATTCTGTGTGCCGTCTGCAAAGGTTTTTAGGGTACCCAGCAAACATAATTATCCGTGCTGTATACTTTATGAATTTGATCAAAGATGGCTCATCGCATTGAATACTGCATTATGCATGAAGCGTGCAATCATGAAATCATGGCCTTAATTGAAAAGATGAAATTACCCATCATGCACTGAAAATTGGATGTTACATACAGCAGGTTGTGCAGCACTTCTTGTGAAAACAGTCAAAGCACCATCAATACAAGACATCCAAAACATGGTACTAAATTATCTTCTGTAATTTCAAATACTTAATAAAGTGTTTGTTGTTCATGAATTACACACAAGCACAAATCAGGTTTTTCATTTGCTATCAACACTTTTTTCTGTTAAAATTAACCCATGAAACGTTTCTAATAATAGCACATTGTGTCAATATCACAAGGTATAATCACTGTTTGATGCTGTCAATTAACCGGTCAATCAGATCACACCGTAGTCACAGATAGTAAGGGGTTATATGTTTTACCGTCAGATTTGCTTCCATGTGCCAACATTTCTTGCACAGTCGTAAAGTCATCAAACACCCGCTTTCCCTTGTGTTTCATCATTTTTCTATGACTTAGTTCAACAATTCCCACTTCTTTCTTCTCGTCTGTTTCTTTAAGAGTCTCCATTTTGGCTCTTGCCATCAGTTCACGTTTTCGTTTCTGATCTCTCGCCTTTTCTAGATGGCGTTTTCTTTCGCCTTTTGTCCAATAACGACCAGTTTTTAGCTCACTCATCGCGTCATCATCTGTGGTCATACCACAGCGTTCTTCCGAAATCTTTTTTGCACGTTCCTTTAGTAACTTACTCCTAATTGGTCTGCGCGCTATGTAGCGCGTGCCATCAGGTCGGCGTTTTACGACCCACTCCATCTGTCCACTACTGTCGAGTGCCGTCTGCCCCGTCGGTTGTGCGTACTGTGGTGAATCACTAGGTGACTGGTTTCCATTCATGGAACTATTCCTCGACGCAGGGGAACTACTTTTTTTGCGTCTGTGAGTAGTTTTCTGCTCCATTTGTTGCTGAAACAGCTTCTGCTGTATTTGTATGGTGTGTTCCAGGTTGGCAGGATTTGTGTACATCACATCTGCATACTGCATATACAAATCCTGCAACGATTCGCCAGAATTTATCTGACATTTAACATTTTCGTTCTTTTTATTTTTATCGGCAACCTTGTGATTATTCGCGATGGACATATAATTTTCATCACTAGAACAATCGCGTGACACCAGAGGCGCTGGTGCCGGTGTTTGAGTCTGTTTCTCAGTATCACTATGGGACGGTGGTAAAGGGTCTGTGTTAGTTGATGCTAAACACAGCATCGAGTTCTTAAATCCCTTATCCCCGTCGTCAGAGGCCATGTTGAGTTCTAATGTTAATGGGGTGCTTCGACAGCTTTCCCCGGTGTTATAGGCACTCGTAGAAACACTGCTATCCTTATCCATCTGTTTACTGATTCGCGTCTGCCCCATTTTTGGAGTGGGTGGGGTATCTCTGCGACCTACACTATCTGATGATTCTGGACTTGGACTGACCCCAGTTTTAGCATATTCTATTCTAGTTCCCATGCGAGGTACACTACGGGGAGTCTTGTAGGGGGACTCGCTTCCACATTTAACACCCTCTTTCAGCCCCTTATTCTGTTGTATATGATTATTAACCATTTCTTGACACTCTATTTGGATACCTTCCATTTCTTTGTTTAACTGAGCAAGCTCCTTGTCTATGCTACTTTCAGTGCTTTCAGAACATTTACGAGAATTGTTTTTCCGCGGGGAATTAATACGGTTCAAATTGTTTTTATCACAGCGATCTTCAAGCACTTCGCGAAATTTTTCACAGTCTCTTTCTGGTATTTCATATGACCCGTCTCCATTTTCATTGGATACAAAACTCTCGTTGCTGTAGTTTTGTTCACCGACCTCACCGTTGTAACTGTGTGTGCCTTTCGATGAACCAGACTTTCTGGTTCCCATCATGCTCTCATTGTCAAACACCTCCTGAAATGATGAAAAATTATGACTTATGGAACATTTATTAATTCATAGTAAATGTATACAATACCTACAGTTACGATAATTCAGATTTATTTAAAATCATTTTGCAATGAAAAAAAATATCTTAAAAAAGTTCAGCTAAAGAATTTTGATGCAGAAATTTCAAAATGGCATTAGGAAATTATTTTCAATGCCTCCGCAATCAAATCTAATTTCCGAGTTACCAAAATAAGGTTAAGTAAACCAGTAAACCTGACAGAAGGGTAACGTTGTTTTTGTGATTGGTAAATTACCCTTTGGTAACAACCAGCTGAATGGTCCATATTCAGTCAGTGGTTAACATGCTGATTTTTCATTTTGTATAGAAATGCACATCTAGGTGATCCAGTACACCGGTATATTTACCAAGGGTACACAAATACAAACTTTGGCCAGACTGCGGGTAAACTAGGTGCATGGAATTATAATTACTTTTTCTGTATATTACACAACGTGACATTGTCAGCCATGATAAAGGTGGCTTACCAACCCATCCTTAGTCATCAATTTTTCAGACATTTATGCAAAAAAGGATAAAGAAGACCTCAGACGAAAAAAAGAACAATTAATCTGGTATTAAAGCAGCCCCGATACGTCAGCGTTTTGGAGCGGGTCTAGCGGTCTGACTTAAGATTGACAAATAATGATATTTTCCATTCTAAAGAGCAAAAATGTAATAAACAAGCATAGAAATGACTCACTGTTTACAAGGAAATTGATTCCTTTCATTAATAATTATGTTCTATCCTAGGTTATGCACCAGGGTTAATTTAAGCCTTTTACGCCCAGCTTCATTCAAAATCTATGGAGACTTAAAATGTTAGAAATGAAAAACAAGATTGATACAACACTTTCATCATGAATTAGAAAAGGTTTAAAATTTAAGATTCACCTGACAGGGCCTTTTGGAGAATACGCCCTTGGGGGAGGGTGTGAGAGGGCAATTTCAAAGGGTTTGAGAGTGCAATTTCGGAGGTTTGTGGCTTCATTTGAGCGAGATGTTGGAGGCCCTTGCCTCCATTCATTGTGTTTTTAAAAATAGTGCCTCAACCACTACCCCCTCTTCAAATTTTTATTGCCGATTTAAAAAAATGAGCACTTTTAAACAATAGATTTTCTAGAGTACGCCCGGGCGTACAGGAGTATGCCTGGCTACGCCCCTGCCTGATGTACCCCATTCTTCTAGAACACCCTTGGTGAACCCGCATTAAAGGCTGTGGTAGCACTATTTTACTGCTTGATCCACAACATGACAAATAAGAAATTGACGCGGAAATACCTGTTCTGAGCTTTCATCATTTTTTGTACTTTCGTCTGTTCGTCCAACTCCGCTGTCTTTCTCATGTTTTTGGGAAGAATTTTCTGTGGTACCAGTATCAGTTGTACCCCCTTCCTCATCAAAATGGTGACCCTGGAGAGATAAAGGTCACGGTCAAGTTATGGAAAGCCGTGTTTTTTTTATATATGTAACAGAGATCTCGTATAAAATCAGGCAAAAACACTGGTATCAATTGAAGACAAGTACTTGTTGTTTTAATTTCCATGTGACGACATCCTAAAACGTAAATGCTTTATAAAACCTAATGAAAACCACTTATTTCATTTCTACCAGTGAAAGATAAGGTTTCCTTGTAGAAAGTAAATTCCTAATCACTAAACAAAACTCATTTTAATTAACTCTGAAAGAAATTACACTAATTACAACTGCAACGTTGAGTCATGATGTTTATAAAAGCGTGATAACCAACTGCTGAGAATGTTCAACAAAGTGCAAAACCTTGGTTTAAATTTTACACAGTCACTGTTTTCAAAAAGTAGAAATACTACGTTCAGCTATTGTATTTATATATAACAAATTACTTTGAGAACTGGGTCATTAGCATTTTCACTCATTTGCTGATGTTCATTTATGAAAAAAAACAGAAATCCACCAGATCTTTCCTGAAAATGTTGACTGTAAATGATAACATTGATCGAATGAACTCTATATAATTATGTTCTTTTATATGGATAGGGTGAGAAAATGGTACGATTCTACATACCCTGGCTAACATGGATGCCATTATTTGCATGTTGTCATGGTGATGCTTCTCCAGGATGTCCAACTGAAGTTCATCCAGTACAACATTGTGCTCCTCCATAAAACCATCATCAAACTGCAATATAAAAATGTAGGGTAAGGGAGGCTACTCTAGAGTAAATAGATCATAGTTAAGTTTCAGTTATTTCTCTTTAACTGGTGCTTTTAATTCACAAGCTTCATGACAAATCGTTGCTAGATTGCCATTAAATCCATGAAAGCAGCACTAAATGAAGTTAAAGATTCCAATTGATTCAATTTAATGCATTAATTTTTAACTCAAGAGCGGAAAGTTTTGACTCGAGAGATTTAACCATTTTCGCAACCAATTTTCTCACAATTGGGAATAGAAATTGGGAACTGAATTGTTTTTCAATGACACCTATTGAAATTCACTTCAATTTATGTGCCTAAAAAGCCTTTTTATTGCAAAAAAAGAGAAAGATACTGCGCTTTATAAAGAAATCTCGTTTTACAAGTAACCATAGCGACAATGGAATTTCTGTACATCTTATCAAAGTTTCTATTAATGAGGGAATCAGAAAAAATAAAACAGCCGTAAACATGGAAACAGACTGCCAGTGTTATGGCGAAAACGTAATGAAGCAACAAGACAAGGCATATAGTAACTACAGCCTTAGATAAAGTTACCCACATTGGCGCTCAATACAGAATGCAGACCTTGTGTTCGAATCAAGTACAAAAGATTACTTCACATGCACAGGTGTATTTAATGGTAAAACTTACACACCACCCCACTAGTCAGGTAGTCTGATCAGTGTTGAGGAAAGTCAAGGTGATTACCTGTACAGGCCTAATATTCATCAATTTGAATTCAGTTTTTTACATATGCTAGGTCTCTGACTCAAAGTTGCGAGGTTTCTTTACCCTCAGCCATTATAACTTGGAATGTGTATAGGTAATGGAGTTACCTGTCCTTTTATTATGAATGGTAATGGAGTTATCTGTCCTTTGATAATGAATCCTTTGATAATGAATGGTAATGGAGTTATCTGTCCTTTTATTATGAATGGTAATGGAGTTATCTGTCCTTTGATAATGAACCAGTACTGTACACCTCCCGCTATCCGTAAGAATCGCCACTTCCTCAGTTACAAGAGGAGCTCCCAGGGGGATTCGAACCCGCACGGTGAGAGGCGAGAAGGTTTACAAGGTTGTTAAAAGCGACGTTAAACCCCGTACAATACATCATTGTACACTCACCTGTATTTGAGGTCTGGCTAGAAGCAGGGTTATATCTGCTCCCTTCTCAGAGAACAGCTTAATGGCTTGATCTCGACTATGTACATCCACGCCATTTATCTGGAAATATAAAACAACATTTAACTTTCCATTATGATTTTGAAATTATTATAAACTAGAAATGAATTGTGGACACAAATGCCCCTGCTGTATTCCTATCAGCTGAATTATGGTCATTAACCCCGCCACCGGAAGTCAATGGACCAAAACAGAGTGACGATCATATATTTCCCACCATTAGTACCACGAAAATCAGATACGAAAGTGTGATGTACTTACAAAAGTGTGATATATGTAGTTTCTTATGGACAAGGGCAACATTATATTCACAACCCACGGATACCATATACAGTGGGGGCATAAAAATATTCGCTGCAGGGTTGAAATTTAAAATGCTCTTTCAGGTGCCATGACTACATGGTTGCCATCACTACATGGAGGCCATGACTACATGGCTATTTGCAGTGATTTTATTGGCTGCGTTAACACTTTTAGGTATTTTAGAGAATCGCATTTTTTTTTTTATAGAAACCACCAACAAAGGATGAGGTAGTTTAGTTCAAATGTTTTCCATATTTTTGCAAACATTTTTTATATACAAACCACGGAACATATGATGAATAGTCTAATGCAGAAAAATAATAAAGATGAACAAAACAGAACTTCATTCTGACAAATAGACTATAAGCCTACACAACATTTGCACAGCTTTCACTTAAACTCTCAGGGACACTCAATTGTAAGAAGAACAGGTTCACTCGGTTCTGTTCACTTAAATCCGTTTGATTTCACTCTTTGTCGATAAGTAAGTGTTCTCATGTTTTCAGCGAGATTACTCTTTCACGGTCCTATAATCAGTTATCTATAGACACAATCTCCGACAATGCCGTATGAAGTACCAAAGTCTCGGAAAATTAACAAATTCTTAACGATTAAATCATCATCTGCCAAAGCCGTTCTTTGATTTTCTGCACACCTATCGACGTTCTTAATGCATACGAGCAGTGCAATTTGCTTACATTGGTGAGACGGATGTGAACTTGCCGCTGGAAAATGCCGACATAATTTGACGGCTTAAAATCAGATCATTGTTTTTGACAGTTGCATAATAGACCGCGTTTTTTCGTAGCATGGAATAAAATAATGAAAATTCTAATACAAAATCTCTGGAATTGATTTCATTTTCCATTAACGAAGACAAATTGAATAGCATGCTTAATTGAAATGTTGCAGTCAGAATTGAAAAGATTTTGTTTGATTTCAAAACAGAAGCTCTGATAGGTCGATCATAGACCTCGTTTCATAGACCGTGAAGTCCCATACCTGTCAATCAAACACTCCACACGTCAATTTCCTATATAAATATTTAATATTTTATAAAATTAATCATTTTCGACTGCATGACAGTAAGAAATAAAGGTTAAAACCTGTCAATTAATGTCCTAAATCCAATTAATGAAGGCATTTTGTCACTCTAAGGATCAATAGAAAACAAACATTAGTGTTTATGGCCAAAAGAGATTATATTTTATACTCCCTCATCACGAACTAGTAATTTCAATTTCCATCATTCGTATCACTCTCTGTCCTTTATCCTACTGTTTAATGGTATATCGATAAAAAATAAAGAAGAATCCTCATTTGTTTTGTTTGAATTTTTTTTTTACGCCATCTTAAATACATACTAGGCCATATATGCGGTCAATTTTTTTGTGGTAGACGCAGACCACTCCATTTTTCCTGGGTAGAACCAGTACTGTATATCTCCCGCCATCGGTAAAAATCGACACTTTCTCACTTGACAAGACGAGCTCCCAGTGGGATTTGAACCCGTAGCGGTCTTAGATGAAGCGCCTTTACTATCCCGGCCACTGATGGCCCTAAGAAGATGCTCATAGATGCTGTACATACATTATGATAGTTCAATGCAACACTGTCGTATCTTCTTCTTTACTTATGTATAGTTACCACAGCCTTGCGCTGAACCCTCGAAAACTTGATATATTTAATTTAGTCTAGTCAACTTTAATTGTCATCAATTAAATTTTTAACTCTCTGTTAAGAGTAATGAAATCATGTCAAACCCAGAAGGAACAATCAACACATCAGTTATTGAAGAAATGTAAACAGCTCCCAGGAACTGTAAAGGAAAATTTCCATGAAGATTTTGTTTTACTGCCACAGGGCTAATTTGGGACTATTTTACCACTCTCTCACTGAAAAGCCACAACCCCTTAGCTTTCATACTGTATCCCTGTTCATCTGCCCATACTTTTATAAAAGTAGGGACCTGTTAACCCACAACAATGGAAGCTGTGGTGTTTTTGCTGCTTTTCTAGGCCTAAATATAACCTCGGAACAAACCGATCTTAAAATACCATTTCATGTCTAAGTCAAACTGTGGTTGTGGCCAATTTATTTTAGTACATGTCAAAGATAGTGGGCATTCTTTCTTTCTTCTAAGATAATTATAATGTGCCACAGATATGTAGAATGTGTGGGCAGAAATATTTACCTTACATTCTGCTTTTAACAAACAGAGAAACAACACAAAGGCATATAGTTTACCGAAAAGTGACAATTTTTTTTAGCTTAATACAGTGTGTGTTTTACTTTTGGGGGAAGGGTTGGGGCCCTTTAGAGAGGGGAAAATTTTACGTGAATTGGATAAAGGGGAAACTTCGACAATGTTAAAATAAAGAAGAAAGAGAGTAGATTTTTTTTATGTATTAAGTCGCAGTCTTTCATTTCATACTAAATTTACATCAAGAACATATTTGATGGACATGTTATGGGTGGTCAACTAAGAAACAATATAAAAAATAAAAAAAAAATAAAAAAAAAAATTGAAGAGCAAAAACTAACTATTTCGATGGGGAATGGGCTGAATTTCGCCGAATATTTTCGGTAAAAAAAACACTGTAAAACAACGGAAGTTTTCACTTTTTATGCCACTTTTTGTTTGTTTTTCTGCACAAAAAAAGTTTCCTGTTGTTTATGAGAATGTTTTTTAATTAGGTATTTAGTGATTACTCAATGGAAAAAACACATGCCTGATTTACTACCAACTGTGTTTATCAAACTGCAGTTAATCAGCGGTGTGAGTCTATTTGGTGAAATACTTTCATTTCTGAAGACAAAAGTCATCTATCAGTTGGGAGTAATTGTGCAAAAACTAAGATTTGGAGTAGACACAGTGGGAGAAGTTGCCAAGAATATGTTGGTTACAATTCCCATGAAAGCTTACATCATCCGAGTCTGACAAATAAAGAACTTCCATCTGTAACACTTGCCACCATTACTTTTCATGCTCATAATATATATTTTAGGCAAAAAAAGCAAAAAAATAGCAAAAAACAGTTTGTTTCTGGTCTTCCGACCTACCCTATTTTTAAGGCACCAACAATAAACTTTTTAGCGCACAAAAAAACACTTATTTTTTTCATAATTTTTCTTTTCAGGTTTTTAAGGTATGTAAGTGTTGTGGAACACTGATATTATGTAATATGTTCAAGAAAACACGCTTCTGATGTTCTTGATTCGAATTTAGTATAGTAAGGATTAATTCTAAAAAAAAAGAAGAAAACTTTCCAATCAACCTACCCCAATTATTTATTGGGGGAAAAGACCAGAAACACTCTCTCTCTTTTTTTGGGCCTAACATGTTTGCCTGGTTGCACTCACTGTGCTGAGGTGTGATGTTGGCCTAACATGTTTGCCTGGTTGCACTCACTGTGCTGAGGTGTGATGTTGGCCTAACATGTTTGCCTGGTTGCACTCACTGTGCTGAGGTGTGATGTTGGCCTAACATGTTTGCCTGGTTGCACTCACTGTGCTGAGGTGTGATGTTGGCCTAACATGTTTGCCTGGTTGCACCACTGTGCTGAGGTGTGATGTTGGCCTAACATGTTTGCCTGGTTGCACTCACTGTGCTGAGGTGTGATGTTGGCCTAACATGTTTGCCTGGTTGCACTCACTGTGCTGAGGTGTGATGTTGGCCTAACATGTTTGCCTGGTTGCACTCACTGTGCTGAGGTGTGATGTTGGCCTAACATGTTTGCCTGGTTGCACTCACTGTGCTGAGGTGGGATGTTGGCCTAACATGTTTGCCTGGTTGCACTCACTGTGCTGAGGTGTGATGTTGGCCTAACATGTTTGCCTGGTTGCACTCACTGTGCTGAGGTGTGATGTTGGCCTAACATGTTTGCCTGGTTGCACTCACTGTGCTGAGGTGGGATGTTTCTGTCTTACAGCTTCCCTCCAACAACCCAACCCATCCAACCCACCTAAAACCATCCCCTCCCTTACAATATTGAAAACTATTAAATTTAGGTTATTTTTCCTAAACTTGCAATTGCATTGTTGTTGCTCTTGGAGTAAAACAAAATCACTTTCTTCACCACAAGCCCGTTGGCGGGCATTTGTTGATACATACAGTTTTTTTGCTACCTATCATCCCTTACTTGTAGATAGTTTTATCTTTATACGTTTACATTATTTTTAATTAATACTTCATTCCTCCATGCTTCATCGGTTATTGCGCACAATATGACCTATTTATGTGTCGACGTACTGTAAAACACCATTCATTCATTCATTCATTCATTCATTCTTCACCACAAAATCGTTGATGGTTGAATGGTGTTTAACCTCGTTTCAGCACATTTTAGGCTATATGTGAGGGTTGATTTTTTTCGTAGTGGAGGCAGACCTCTCACCCTTTCCTGGGTAGAACCAGTACTGTCTACCTCCCGCCATCCGCAAGAATTTACACTTTCTTACAAAATTGTGATCAATGATTCAATTTTAGTATAACAAAATCAATCAATAAACCAAATGAGTACTTCCCGTGTTCCAAGACGTGATACAAGGGATATCATTTTTCATTCATTATCATACCAAGTTTGATTCACACATATTTACCTGCACAATCTGGTCACCCTCCCTGATTCTGCCATCCTTGGCTGCCACACTGTATGGGTCAATCTGAAATGGACGAAGACAATGATTATTTATCGTAATTTTCAAACCGCCTCCATTACGAAAAAACTTGATAAATCTGAAAATCAACGCTATAAGAGTCCACTGAAACTTGGCAGTCACGTTGCCTCAGCATATAAAAGATAGTCCACTGAAACTTGGCAGTCACGTTGCCTCAGCATATAAAAGATAGTCCACTGAAACTTGGCAGTCTCGTTGCCTCAGCATATAAAAGAGAGTCCACTGAAACTTGGCAGTCACGTTGTCTCAGCATATAAAGCGTAGGTAGTTTTAACACTGGTCGGCCCAGCGTCAGTATAAATGTGTCTGGGTGGGGTATCATGTCATGTGTCAGGGCTTTTTCTGGCTATTTTTATAGCTGTTATTGGGTCATATTCCCAATGACAAAACTTCCCCCCCCCCCCCCCCCCCCCCCCAATTTTGAGAAGAAAATTCCCAGTTGAAAAAAGAACAAGAAAGAACACCGAAAAGTAGCAAAAATGTGACAAGTATTGAATATGAAATGCTTTTAAACGCCTCTGTTGATCTTGTTGTACTGTAAACAGTATGAAAGATACAATTATGAAATAAATGTTTGACTGTTTTGTTTCCCAATTATATGAAAAATCGTGCTAAAATTCCCAATTTTGAGACTATGGGTTATGTTCCCTAAATGTAGAAAAAAAGCACTGTGTGTCTACACAGTGTGGTATTCCAGTGTCGTCCCACATGGCAATTAAATCTTGATTTTTTTAAAACTCACGCCATCCCGTTAGTTTTCCTCTTAACTTGCATTTGTTTAAATCATTAATATTAATTGTTAGAATAGTTCAAAGCAAATTATTTTTACATATTACTAACTTTTTATAATAATGCACAAATAATATATTTAAAAATTGTTAAAATAGTGAAGACAACTGAAATCTCAATTTTTTATTTAATTATATGCAAGCAGTTTTAAAGTTAAAATGATGCAGGATAAGTACATTGACAAGCAAAATTTTTTTTTTTAAGTAAAACTCAAGATTGCCATGTGTCTCTTTAAGCTGAGAATTGAGCCCACTATTAAAAGAAGATACTGTTGTAATTTAACTGTAAATTTGTTTAAAGTGACGTTAAACCCCATGCATTCTTTCATAAAAGATTCTTCTTTCGATATTCGATGTTAGCCCATTAATGAACTACATTAAATTTACACCAAAAAAAATCTACTCCATTTAAACAGGTTGATAGACTATTTATTCACTGTAACAGCATAAACGAAATACGATCATTTCTGCGCGTGATAAATGTCCATAGTGAACTGACCCCAGGTTTGGATTTCAAAACGTAAGAAACAGGAGCAGGGAAAACTGAAAACAATCGGGCCAACTATATGTCACAGGTGTTTGGTTTATCCTTCCAAGACAACCATGTCAGTTTCAATTCTACACTACCATTAATTTTTTTCATTCACAAGGTTGTTTATATATTTTATTATAGCACAGAACAAATCATTTCCTGAAATGTTATATGGGAAACTCCCTGTTCATCTTTGTTTCTTATAAAATTAAGTGAAAAACCAACAACAGGGAGATAAATGGTTTTATCTTTTAAATTGTTTATGGCAAGATGGCAAAACCTTGCTTGTTGGAGAATGTAGATTTGTCCATCAAATGTTTTTTTTGTTATTTCAAGTTTGTGTTGTTTGTATGACCTTAGACCACTTTGAGTTCCAGCAGAGGAACTATCTTAAGAAATCATTAGCCCGATAGTGAATTCCTTTGATCTTCATGATAGATGGCCATGATAAATATATAGGTAAAATATTATAGACATATGGGATAGACATCATATTATATGAGTGAATGAGTAAGTCTGTTGTCCAGATAATATAAACTAAAAAGGATACATGTCAGCAAAACAAGACTGTACAGATTGTACAAATGTGTATCAGCAAAACAAGACTGTACAGATTGTACAAACATGTATCAGCAAAACAAAACTGTACAGATTATACAAACTTATATCAACAAAACAAGACTGTCCTGTTTAGACACTTATATCAATGAACAATACTGTCCTGATTACACAAACTTATATCAACAAAACAAGACTGTCCTGATTACACAAACTTATATCAACAAAACAAGACTGTCCTGATTACACAAACTTATATCAATGAACAAGACTGTACAGATTGTATAACTTATATCAGCATTAAAACAAGACTGTACAGATTATACAAACTTATATCAGCACAACAAGACTGTCCTGATTACACAAACTGAAGGTATATCGGCAAAAACAAGATCGTACAGAGTTACAAGAAACAAACATATCATTTGGACAACATTAGTGTGAAAAAAAGTATTGGAAAGAAGTTTTTGTATTTAAGAGAGAATTTCTTCAATGGCCAACAGACCGGCAGGCATTACCAAGTACAAACAAATAATAAAAAATCCATTGACATATATGCCAAATACTCAGGTGTTCTTAGATTAGGCACGGGCTGGCTTGGTCAAATAAACTCTCGTTCTGATACCAGCACTAATCACAAATATCAAACCAGATTTTGAACAAATTCCAAATTCTTATAAATCGGAAACTGAAACGACCATGAAATTCAAAATACCACAGAAAGTTGCTGGAAACTGCAAACTGTATGAAAAGAAATGCGGAAATCAGAATTCCACGAAATATGCACGTCTGCCGATAAAACCATATGTTTATACCTACTTGTTCTTTGGACGACTTCTACTTACAGGTAATCAAATCAATTACAGAGGCATGCCAGAGCAGGTAATGTATTCCAAGATGTTATTAATGCCACCAGTTGTATCGGACATCAAAGGAACTCATTTTACACCAAGCATGTAAATAATTACTGAAGCCAATCAGTCATAAGATTACCTGTAATAATCGGACAGGCTACTGACCAGGTGAATTCTGGGAACAAAGCACCTAAGTGATGTCATGCCAGATAGTTTCTACGTCATGCCAGATAGTTTACAAACTTTATTTCTGAGACATTTTGAAAAGGATTATGATGAAATAATTGAAGTTCTTTGTTTTTTATGGAAGTTGGATTACGAGAAGGCAACTTTCATCCAACTTTTAATTTTATAGCAGACAACAATGGCTCACCAAAAACAGATGAAAAACTTATACATTGTTAATTGTGATATTCTGATAGCTACAGAAATGATTCAGACAGATGAACATATGAATATTTATTTTAAAGCTTTTTAAAACATTTGAATTCCTAACAATTACATAAAACTTAAAAAAGAAAGAAATATTACCCAAACAGCATTTAATGCAATTCAATTAACATTCATAATGGTAATTCATTAGATCCATTACAAATGATCTTTTTACGAAATTTATATAATCATGGTTATTATTTATATAACAAAATAAGCATGAAAACCATCAGAGACCTTGAGACCTTTTGTTCGGTCAGTTAGCGGAGAATAAAGACAAATGAGGCTAATTCCATCAATGATGCTCAAATATGAACTGACCATAACATAGCGGAAGAAAATGAAATTACTTGCAGACGTGCACAAATCAATATTGTGTGGGGAAAACGTGTAAAAATGGCAATAGCTCGTCATAATGAGCTGTCCAGTTTGGTTAATTCTGAGACGGCAGAAAATCTGCGCTTATTTGCAATATTGGAGGGAAATGATCACATGATGGAAAAGCAATGCATTGTATATTTCCCATGATGCATCTGCTGCAGATGACCAACTGAATCTCAATCAGCAGCAGACGTAAATGTTTTGGGTGGGAAACCTGGATTCACAATGGAAATGAAAGATAGCTGAACATTGATTATATAAAACATTTAAACATTAAAAGAATAAAACTAATGGAGCTGTCATATTTTAAGATATATTGCAAGAAACCATTTGCAATCTGCTGCAACCATTTATAACTTTCAAGTAGTCTATATGAACTGTGCAGTTCTGTAACACAATTTTTTAAAACCCAAAAGCAAGCAGTAAGTCTCCAAATAACTCGTAAAGAAGTCTTATAAAAGCATCACTCTTTAGGGCACCAACATTTTCTTATCCAACATCTTTCATCACCATAAAAATTCCATATACGGAAAACATAATCTCCTATTTGCAGTCTATCTATTACACTTGGCAGTTCCACCATATTATCAACAGTAATATCAACAGTAAACCAACTCATAAAGATCTGAACCAGTCCCTGAAGACCCACAAAAGTTTGTCATATGTCCAGTATGTTTTTTTACGACCAGGATTTCCGCAATAAAACAGGATAAGAGGATATTTCCGAAAGACAGATCAGACATTACAAGGAGCTTATGAGACATAACATGTTTCTGAAAAAGACTGATTGATGGCAGCATCCAGACGGAGGAGACAGACTTTCAGACGGACAGAATAGATAGGATCATATAGAGAGAAAATCAGACAAAGAGAAGAGAGGATTAGACAGAGAGCAGATCAGATAGAGGAACAGAGAGGATCAGTCAAAGATAGGATCAGATAGAGGAACAGTCAGAGATAGGATCAGTGAAAAAGGATCAGAAAGAGAGGATCAGAGAGGATCATATAGAGGTCATATAGTAAAT
>JAWPHD010007899.1:0-122194 GCA_037043455.1 Cyrtodaria siliqua
AAACATAATTATGGCAGCCAAATAGTAACAAGACTAGAAGTATCCCTGCAGGATGTGTGTCACTTGTTGAATTGAATTGGGTTTTTTAAAGCGCACCAACACATGAAAGGTTATACGGCACCTAACAGGAATGCACATGCCAGGCTCATCCTCCATGTACATCGAGATAAAATATGGAGAATGGGCCTAGAACCTTCTCACCTGCAGAACTGCAGAGTTGCTGCAAATTCTATTGTAGACACTCCATTTACGGAGCCACGTTATAGTTTTTCTGCCACTGCTCTGGTGATTTGAGCGAGATGGCACCTGAAACAATGCAGGTGTCATGATGAAGACCTTTAAGAAGCATGAACCAAAAAATGATAAAATGAACACGAATTGGGGTGAGGGGGTGGGGGGGTCTACCCCCACTGCCTACCCCTCCAACGGGATCTGCATTGGCCCTATTATTTGCCCCAGAACCCAACGGGGCTCCCGGAACCACTTGTTGAAGACATACACATCTTTATTGTTTAATGGAAAGCTCATATCACTATATATTGATGTGGCTATTGACATAATATATCCACCTTTTTTGAAAAAAGAAACGTTTCAGGGAATATTGTTTTCGTGACCACACAATTTTGAAAGCAGAGTATGACCGTGTCTGTGACCTTGACCTTTATATAATGGTGTGATCATGTAACAGTAAAAAGTAATACAAAGAAACTTTTATTAAGTTTTTAAAACTAATATTATAAAATAGTGTATGCATATATGTTATAATGTGTATCTATAAGATTTCCGTATGTTTATGATAAATTGAACAGGAGAGCTATATGAAGATCACTCGGTACAATATATAGATGTTGGATTGAACATGCCATTTTAAAAGGGGTCATTCGGTTAATTATATAACCAGGGAATATATTAGTTCGTTTAACACGATATCAAATGATTTACATGACTTAATTGTTAAGCACTAAGACGGCGAAACAAGGACAAAATTAATACACAATGCATTATCAGCGGTCATAAAATGTACCTGTTTCAGAATATTTACTAATTAAATATTAACAATTACCTCACAAATTTGACAAGACTAGGACTAGTATATAAACGCCGATACAAATACTAATAAATTGTATACCGGGTTTCATTACACTAGAAGTCAGTCATCTTGCTTATGTTGCAGAAAAAATGAAATTTATGTTTTGTTTTGCTGTTCTTTAATATTTATAAAACATATGTGGAGATAATTAAAGTCATAAATAATATCAATGTTAAATGATTTTGAAAGAAGATATTTAAGAAATAATAAATATGTACCTGTGTTTTATCGGTGAATAAAACACAGTTAGGAGTTCGGATGCGTAGTAATTAAATCACGAGTGCGTTAGCACGAGTGATTGAATAACTCGCATCCAAACGACTAACTGTTTTTTATTCACCGATAAAATACAGGTAGGTATTTATTATTTCGATTCTAACACAACAGTTACCCCCTTGTTTACCCTATTGTTGGGGCACTATATATTATCTCGGAGGTCAAGGTAATCAGGCTGCTATGTTTACAGGCTGTTCCATTGGGCGCCCCCGTATGCAAAGTTTTGCGTTTCAATACACTAGTAGTCACGTGACAAACAATTAAGTCATTGCTTGTCATATAGCTTGCGCTGTATGACGTCAAACGTTCTCAGCTTGTTCAAGATGCGTATTAAAGTTATATGTGTATTAATGCATATGATGGGTTTATATCAGGGGTGTGCATGGTTTGGGAGCATGGCAAGTTTGTTGTAATTAACATTTCATTAAAATTACTGTTGAGTTTGTCTTCGTGACGTATATTTACCAAGTGACGTCATGTAACGTGCGCTTCCAACGGATGAAATATACGCGGGCAATTAATGGAACAGCTGTATTTTATCGTAGAATAACATACAGCTGTCTCTCTTCTTTGTGTATATGAAAGACTGCGGAGATCGTGTTAGAATTGCTTATAAACAATATGAGGATGCATATGAATGCCATTATATTAAATGATACATAGGGTATGGATGTTTTTAATACTATCACACGATATATTTAATGTGTTGAATGTTTGAAGCTAAATAACTGTTATATCGAGTTTTATTACACTAGAAGTCAGTTGGTCTTCTTATTTTTGCAGTTATGAGTCAGTAACACGCCTCATAAATCTATCGTGAGATGATGAAGAGACTACAACGTCCAAATCACTGTGACATTTTTTTTCAGACTATTGTCATGTGTAAATATTGACATAAATATTGAAAAGGGGATCCCTTGGAAGCAACAAACACAAACAAGAGAAAAAAGTAGCAGGCTTGGTTTTACTGATCCTGTTCACAAGAGGTAATGTGAAGTGCAACACCTCTCACGCTTCCTAGCACCGGTTTAAGCGATATTCTACTTAAAAGCAACAACTATTGGACTTGATGATCCCAAAGGACCTGTAAGTAATAAACACTACTGATTTGTAGTCGGGGCGCCACACAGCACTAAACAAACGCTAGTGTGAATGTCAATACAAATACTGAAAAGGGGATCCCTTGGAAGCAACAAACACAAACAAGAGATAAAAGTAGCAGACTAGGTTTTATTGAGTCTGTTTGATAAAGAATATGAATAAATACGAAGACGAAGATTCTACCAAATGTGACCAAACTATGACTTTTGAACTCATAATTTGACCTTGACAGTGACACTGACCTTTATACATTGTAAAGCCTTTAAAATGTCAAGCGACTATTGTCATGATGCGTATATACTGACAGATCGAAGATGAAATATAGCCAGTGGAAAGTCTTTGTGACACCGTGTCGAAGGACGGACAGAGGCAAGACGACTTCAAGGACAGACTGATCGCTATATAAGCATTTTACTTCAATAAGAGATACACAAACAATAGCGATCCCGTTTGTACATAGCCCAATAGTTTTCATAAAATAGAGCAGATCAGTCATGCAGAATTACAAAAGCAAATCAGTTGTATGCACTGATCAACTTGCTAGCTTTAGTACAATGCCACTTTGTTTTCGAGTTAATAGACAAAATCAATCATGCAAAATGAACATTTGTCTATAAAACTCTAAACGTATTCGGCATTTGTTCTAAAGGTCCGAATTATAGATTGCCTTCTAGGATTGATTTTAATACATGCCTTGGTCAGATCGCCCGGTCAGATCGCCCAATCCATTGAGGATTTTAGTATTAAATGGTGTCGTAGAGAACATGCCGACCCTTAGATACCAGTATTAACTTCTATACGGCTAACCCCTCCCTACTTGCCCCTAGACCTAGGTTTTCATTTCGTAATTTAAAATCAGGAATCAAGGTATTTCATAAGATTGTTTTAGTTCCTGCTAAGAATATAACTATTGTTTGACGCCTCCATTACGTCAATGTTTTATCTCAGGAACTCGGAGTATTATGTATATACCCCAGTGCAATCTACTGTAGATTCGTTGTTTCGAAACTTCCAACGATGTACTGGATTCCCAAATTACACAAATAACCATATAAAGCCCGTTTTATTTCCAGTTCTGGTCTTGCACCACTACTAATATCTCCAAACCTTTAACATCTTGTCTTACTGCCGTTAAAGATCACGTTAAAATAATATTGTGCTAAAGCTTATGAAAACTCTGGAATTAATGTATTTTGGTCTATTAAAAATTCAGGCGACATTCTTGAGAAAAATTGCAATAAACGTCAAGCTTCATTTATAAGTACTTATGCTTTTTCTACATTATATACAACTTTACCACACAACCTTGCTTTCATTCAAAACTTTTGCTAGGGAAAATACTACATTTTTGGCCTGTAACAATATTAAAGCGTTGTTTAATAACGGCAGTTTGGACAATTACAATATGTGGACTTGCCATGAAGTTTGTGAATCACTTATTGTTATATTAGATAACATTTTCGTCAGGTATGGAACTACCGTTTGAAGACAAATTGTTGGTATCCCTATGGGTACGAACTGTGCACCCCTTGTCGCAGATTTGTTTTTATATTGCTATGAAAGAGATTTCATGTGGAGTCTTTCACCAGATACACAGGCAGATGTTATTGAAGCCTTTAATGACACCTCTCGGTATCTGGATGACATATTGAACATAGACAACCCTTTCTTTTTTACTATGGTTAATAATATATAGCCTAAAGAACTTCAACTTAACAAAGCCAATATTTCTAATAGTAACGCTTCTTTTCTCGATTTACATCTCTCTATTGAAAATGGTGAAATAATTAGCAACATTTATGACAAGAGAGATTAATTTTGATATTGTTAATTATCCCCATCCCCATCCCCATCTGATATCCCCCCCCCCCCCCCCCCCCCCCCCCCCCCCCCGAGCAACTTCTTGTGGGATCTATGTGTCTCAACCTATTCGTTTTTCTATAGCTTGTAATCGAGTAGACTAATATTCGTAATCTTTGTATAACTAAAAATTATATTCGTAATCTTTGTATAATTAAAAATTATTCCATCAGGGCTACCGTTACCATAAACTGTAAAACATTTGCAAAATGGTATTATCGTAACCCTGATCTTCTTTCCAAATGTAAAAGTAAATAATCTTCTGTGATTTACAAACTTCGTAAGATCCTTTTCATACTATCTTTGTTAAACTTGCTAAAAGGTTTATCAAGAGATTATGACCCTATCATGACCCTATCATTTTGCAACGCACTGCATGCTTGGTGGTGGACCCACTTACAGTTCGCCACTATGCTTTCCTTTTTGATTATGCGATGAAAGTACAGACTGCGGATCCTATGATGACGTCTACCTAAATATTCAAAGGGCGGTAGCGTTTGATGCTTCCGTGCAAATTGTGGACCCTATGATGACGTCTACCTGAAGTCCAAAAGGACAGTGACCTTGTCTTGTCGCGTCCTCTGGTTCATTCTCGTGTTGCTCTGGCTTCTTTGTGGCTTTAGATATGCGATTGTTGTTTTTTTGTATTAATATATATACGAGCATTCTTTGCGTTTTACTCACATTGCCTATTAATGCTGCCTTGTTGGTAAGATAATATTTCATGGCGGGGATTTCTTTATTTACACTGTCCCGTTTTAGTGGGATGACAGTAGGGTAATTGTGAGGTTTGGTGCACCCTAGAACCTGGTTTAAACCCCCAGCGGCATTTTTTGCCACTGACCGTTCCAAGGAGATAGCTTGCCACTGACCGTTCCAAGGCGATAGCCTTATTGTCAACACTTTTTGTGTTTGTGACCTCATATGTCTTTATTCTTTGTTAACATTGCCATTCATGTTTGTACTTTTGCGTGTTTTTATCGGTTTACTGTGTTCTGTGAAAGCTCCATTTCCTGACTTTTATACTTATTTCTATGTCAATTTGACATGCCATCCTAGATCACCGGCGACATCGATCAAGGGAACCAACCAAGGTTCATTGTGACCACGTTTCATGTAAATACTGAAAATATTTTCAGAGATGTTTTTTTTATACATTTTCTATAAAACACATGTTGTGACTGAAAACACAAATGTCATAAACATCAATCCAGGGAGTATGCATGATATTTCATTACCAATCGAGTAGTTTTGGACATGTTGAGGTTTCCTAAATTTCGGTCTATCTTTAGCAAGGTTTGACATTTTGGATAATGGTCAGCAATGAAAACCATATCGAAAAGAAGCCATTCACTCAGTGCTGTCCTGTTTGATTCAAATACTTAAAGCAGTTTCATAGGAGCCAACGACTACAGACTATCGCAAAACATTACAGCTGAAAGTTGCACTTTTTAAAATGTAATATTGACAACCAACAGGTCAAAATGGTGACACATCAAAACAGATACAGTATTACAAACAAGACAGGTGTGCAATTATTCATGAATTATGGAGCCGATTTTTGTTCAAAATGGTGATGTTATACGCCGTTTGCGAAGAACCAACCAATTACGAATTCCGAAACGGAGGGTCCATTTACGAATATTCTTATTTATTGTATTTTATCAAATAAAAACACATACAAATGCTTGTTTTCGTAATTTTAGTTCAAACATGTTTGGTTTTATAAATAAAAAGCTTCTGGAATAAACAGAGTATGTTAAAAATCACAAATCGTGATGTTCGGATTTCAGAATACTGTAGGATCTGAAAAGTCCATGTAGAACGATCTTTTTAACCCTGTTTAATAGTATTGAGGCCGTTGCAATCTTTCCTTTATTATTAACTCAATAATAAGATTTATAGAATGGTATTACCAGAAACTGTAAATAGACTTAGGTTAGGGTACTTGGAGAAAAGAATCGTCAACGCTACAAAGAGAAGGGACATGCGCAGTGAAGGCTGCTTCACAAAATGTCGTTTTGAGTAGCAGACTCGGATGGGTGTAGCAAATCATCATAAGACGACCAATGGTAGGAAGATGGTAACTGTCCATTGAATATGTGTGGTACAACGACTTGTTTTATGTTGATTTATATGTTTAGAATACTTCCAGGTTATGAAGGTGTGATGAAATTAAATGCGAGGCAGTTGGCTTTGCCGAGTTGGTGGGTGGGGCACCTGTAGTAAATATCTTATAAATTTGCTTTTTTATTATCTGATGTTCCATATTGCTGCATATGATGCTCGCTAAAAAGGAAAAATAACATAATATTGTCGTTTATCACACTGTCACTATATTTGTATCATGCTATCGTTCGGAACGTTTGGTAAAGGATTTGTTATTCATCGATCTTGCCATTTACCATACCAGTACATGTACTGTACTGAAGTCTGTTCTGACATAATAACCTGATCATGGCATCCGATTGAAATTTGTCTCTGAATTTTTATTTATTCATTGGAATCACTGCCAGTGTGTGAAACTTTCTAAAAGATATCCCGTGGCGTATAATCCCCCAAATATAACTTGTGGTGAACCACAGACCTAATAACAAAAATGTCTGTGGGTGAACAAATCTGTCTCGTTCATTATTTTTCGTGCAACAGACATCAAGTTTCACAAAGAAATTATTTTTAACATGTTTAAGAAAATTCATCAAGTTCTACAGTCAGGTCCAGAGGGGTCCTGCTACACATGCAGAGCTATGTAAAATTAACTGTGTTGTGAAATGGTTGGCGTCTTTGTGTGCTTTTTTTACATACAGACTTTTATAGATGCAACCTAGACCGCGTATATAAAAAAGTGTCTAGACGTTTATAGACGTGCATTCTTCCCCGCGAATAAGCATGAGGTCTCATGCAATCTCATGTTTTTGGTGCTAATTAAGGTCAGGATTTTTAGTTATTTCATGATTCTTTCAGATGATGAAATAATTTCAAAATATTTTATACTGATTAAAAAAAATATAAATAAAAATTGTTTACCGCCAGCTCCACATTCAAAACAGACGGCGAATATAGCCGGTTACGGGCTATTAGAGACAACCCTGCTAGTATTGCTTTATTATAAGAATCTTTCATGGGTATCCGATGAAGATAGGGAATTCCAACCCTCGGTATACGTGTTTTTATCGGAACCGAGGCTTAAAACACTTATACCGAGGGTTGGAATTCCCTATTTGAACTGAATACACATGATAGATTATTTTTCTTGCAAATCAGAGACATGTTGTGCATTGACGCCGCCAGCTACTATCGTTTTGCATGTTTTTCGGTATACCAGATGTTGGCACGCATGAATTTTATCTCGACCCTAGGGTGAGATGGAAATATCTAGCCTCTGTAAAATGACGGATATCCTTGTCCGGTATGCAAGAAAATCTGATCTATCGAGGACACAAAAATTAGTTGGCAAGCACACTGGCTCCGTGATTTTTTAAACCCTTTTCTAAGAACTGGAACGGGTATAAAATGTGTGCCTGTAGTAATATAACCCTAAACTCAATTACTGCTGTACATGCACCTATGCACAAAATTGATTTAATTTGAAATGTGCAACCTTTTAATGTCCGCAACAAAGTGAAGTGGGCATTTCAAAATCAAATGTTGTGATGCTTGGATTTCCACTTACAAGTCAAAATTTTAAACATGTTTTATAGTAGTATTCTCGATAATGTGCACAATCTTTACTTTTATTCAGGACTTTATTACAGTCCAAGTTCATTGTTAATTCGTTGAAAAGGACGTAAAGCACCATACAAAGAAAAAACATTGTTAATTCAATGACTAGAAACATGATAAATTAAATTCTCAGAAATGATAAAACACATATCAGTGATCAAATTTAAAGGCAGAATTTGCTCATTAACACATAAACTGATACAGTTGACGAAGCACTCGGAAGCGTTTCAACTAAGAGAATTACTCTAACAAAATAACTGAATAAAATTAAACTGCACACACTATGTCAAATAAATATTTGTGTACTCATTACGCTGTACATGACTTCTGGTGCATTTTAGGCTCATCTTTTTATTGTGTATTTCGATTTTTTATTTTTTGAGCCTTCGTTTGAAAAGTTTACTCACGTGAGTAAATGAGTATTGCACGCTGCGCGCCTGGCATATTCTGACTTACATTTTTAGCCACTTGCTATAAAAAAGCAGGTGCAAAGGTTTTCTACTTGCTATTTTAATTAAGGTACTTGCATTAATATAATTTGAAACCTTGTTTCATTTTAAAAGGATTGCTATACCTGTAAATAATGACAATTTCACATTCAGCTAGATGCAGGAATGTAATAATGTATAATTATACTTACTTATATCCACCTATTTATAACCATGTTAGATTATAAGAATCTTTCATGGGTATCCGGTGAAGATAGGGAATTCCAACCCGAGGTATAAGTGTTTTTTATCGGAACCGAGGCTCTGCCGAGGTTCCAATAAAACACTTATACCGAGGGTTGGAATTCCCTATCTGAACCGAATACCCAGGTTAGATTCTTTTTCTTGCATATCAGAGACATGTTGCGCGTTGACGCCGCCAGATACTAACGTTTTGCATGTTTTCCTGCATACCGGATGTTGGCTGCGCGTGAATTTTATCTCGACCCTAGGGTGAGATGGAAATATCTAGCCCCGGTAAAATGACGGATATCCTTGTCCGATATGCAAGAAAAATATGTTCAGTGAATACATGTAGACTGAGACCTAGTAAGGTAGTTTTCTTTTATTACTTGAACAATTTATCAAGTACTAATGTTTCCTACTTGCAATCTGCAAATTTAGCAAGTAAATAAGTTTTAATTTGAACCCTGCATATTCTAGTGGGTAAAGGTATACAAATGAGGCTACATTACACAAATGTGGCGTCAACACAAAATATGTGCAGTTAAGCAGTCTATGCAACAACAAAACATGGCGATATTAGTCTGATATTGCACAGACCTAATAACAAATTTATTAATATGTCTGTGGATATCGGTGCAGAAATATTAGTAAACAAGAAATAGCACTGTTAGTGAGAAATACCCCCAAAGTCACATTTGACCTCTAAGTATGACCTTGACCTTGGAGCCACGGACCTGGATTTTGTGCGCGACACATTGTTTGGTTGTGGTGAGCATTTGTGCCAAGTTATTTGAAAATCCGTCCATGAATGACCGGACACAATTTGACTTTTGACCTCCAAGTGATCACTTGTGCCAAGTTATTTAAAAATCCTGCAGGGGTTGTGACATAACGGTCCGGATACGAAATTGCGTACCTGTTTTTGACCTAATAACTTCAAGTGTGACCTTGACCTTTGAGGTACCGACCTGGGTTTTGCGTGCGACACATTGTCTTGTTATAATGGTGATCACTTGTACCAAGTTATTTAAAAATCCTGCAGGGGTTGTGACGTTACGGTCCGGACACGAAATTGCGTACCTGTTTTTGACCTATGAAGTTCAAGTGTGACCTTGACCTTGAGGTACGGACCTGGGTTTTGCGCATGACAGATTGCTTGTTATGGTGATCACTTGTGCCAAGTTAATTAAAAATTCCTGCAGGGGTTGTGACGTTACGGTCCGGACACGAAATTGCCTACCTGTGTTTGACCTATGAACTTAAAGTGTGACCTTGACCTTTGATGTACGGATCTGGGTTTTGCGCGCGACACATCATCTTGTTATGGTGATCACTTGTGCCAAGTTAATTAAAAATCCATGCAGGGGGTTCTGAAGTTACAGTCCGGACACGAACTGCGGAATGACGGACGGTACGATTACTATATGCCCCCGAAACCTTTGATGCTTTCCTTCCAGATAAGCAATCTCTAACAGGGTCTTTGTATCATGTAAGTGTGTGTGGTAGTATCTTACTTGAGCAAGGTACTCTGAAAGTATGCCAGCCTTCGGTGTGAAAGTATGCCAGCCTTCGGAGGGGATGTGTCGGTCCTGTGTGCAAGCAGAACAATGTGCAGCCAATACTCGTTGCTTCTGTGTCAGCTTGATTCACGTCCGTAAACATTCCCCGGAAGAGTGGTTGCTCATACAGTGCTCCAGATAAGACGCATATATATATTTATTGTATACTTAGTTTCATATTGTCCCGTTTAGTTTGCATTGAGCTAAGTGTGCAATATTCTACGATATTGCACACATTGATATTGCACCGGAACTTTTGCTCGTGCTTGCTAAGAGCCGCGAAATAGAAATAAGGAACTACTTTCAAATAAAAATAACGGAATCCTTGGTATAGTGTCAACAAAAAAATACGTGTTTTTTTTTCAACCTTTTATGGCAGAAATTGATAAAATAATTGAAATGGTCACTCACCCACTGTTTTTAACGTTATCAAATGGTAAACAAACTTTAGAAAATCGCTTGATGTTTTTAATGACGTCATCCGACGTCGTTTTCGCGCAAACTAATCATCCACACAAAATGAAACTGAATGACAAGATGGGAATTCCATCAAAAGCTATAAAAATAACACAAATACAACGAAAAGTAATAGTCATACAATTAACATTGATCGAAAACAATATGAAAGTATGCAATAAAAAGGTTATTGAATTTGTATGGCTAAATATTACTTGGAACTCGTTGTTTTGGCGCAGGACTCGTCGTCCTTTTCCAAAACAACTCGTTCCAAGTAATATTTAGCCATACAAATCTAATAACCTATGATATAATCGCCGATAAATATGGATAACCGAATACCCACGTACACACAACTTAATAGCTTAGAAAAGTAGAGTGCGTCCAACCATACCCCTGCGAAACTCTGTTCTTATACTCAAGAACAGTTCATGAACAGTTCTAGAACATTAAGAACAGTTCCTGAACTGTTTTTGATTCATTGTTCTAGAACATGTTCTTAATATGTTCTTGAACATTTTCAAGAACTATTGAAGATCATTTCAAGAACTTTAATTTTTCTTAAGATATTCTTGAAAGGTTCTTGAACAAGTTTAGAACAGTTCAAGAACCTTTAAATAGAGAAAATGTTCTAAAAATGTTCTTGAACAATTTGAAGAACAAATGAAGAACCGTTCAGGAACTTCAAGGGTTCTTAAACCGTTCTTAATTAGTTCTTAACTCTTAAGTGCTTTTAAACTTTAAGTGTTAAGCACTAATTAAGAACAGTTTAAACCCTTGAAGTTCCTAAACTGTTCTTCATTTGTTCTTGAAATTGTTTAAGAACAGTTTTAGAACATCTTCTCTATTTAAAGTTCTTCAAATGTTCTTTAAAATGTGAACTAAATTCCTTTAAGTAATAGATAGAGTATGGTTTCATTGAGTTGGTTCATTTAAACATCGAGATGGGCTACGCCCATCGAGGTGTTTAAATTAACCAACGAGATGAAACCATACTCTATTTGTTTTGTAGCATGTCCATTTCAGCTCTATTTCAGTTATTCTAACAGTTATTCTCACTGTTATTCTCAAAGTTATTCTGACAGGTCTTATTTTGAATTAATCGATTAACACATGTGTCTGAACAAAGAGAATTGTCTGTGACCATGCTACAAATAGGAAATGTAATTAAGATGTGCTTAAAATATCTACAAATATGTTATCTTAATAGGAATGTTGTTACAAATCGATTACAGCTGTGCAAATGTAAATATACATTAAATTAGTAAGCATTAGTCACAATATTAACCACCTAATAAACTATTGTGATCTTCCCTTATTAGTCACACTACTTACTGATACAGCGTTTGAAAAAGGCATTATTTTTGTAATGCTGACAGGCACAGGTATTAAACTGAAATTTCTTTGTTTTAAGTAGCTTGAACACACCCCAAGTATACATAGATGGCTTTTGCTGGGACATGAAAACAGTTATCCATAAACTTGGTATAAAAAGACATTTAGATTAGTATAAACTAATTGGGTCACCCTCGATAAATAAAGACTTTCAATTCAATTCAATTCAATTATTTTGTAGCACTTAAATTTTGTGTTGATTAAATTAAAATTCAACAGTTTCAAATCTTTTGAGTATTTCCACAAAACAACATAATTTATTACACCATTTCCAGAACAGGTTTTTCCATAACAAACTGAATGTTTATGAATGTTGTTTTAACGGCTCATCAACACAGTATTAGGTTTAAAGAAAAATTACAGTTCTTGAAATGTTCTTTAATAGTTCTTGAAAATGTTCAATGTTTAAGAACATATTAAGAACATGTTTCGCAGGTGTTCATCTTCATTAATTAAACAAATCTATACTACTATTAACAAACAAATATATGATAATGACATTAATGCATGAACAGTTTAATATAATAACATTATCTGCAGTTTAAAAGCCCATGTCTTCATTTAAGTAGGTAAAGAATATATGACACCTGAGTGATTCTGACAAAATTGCAAATAAAATGAAGACGCCATTCTTTTGAATTTTTGGCGGTAAAATGGCAGTCCAACTGAAGATTGTGCTTGCATCATTTAATGATTAAATGTAAGTGTTTTGTGATAATACTTTCATTACTTATTGTGTCAAAACATCTTATACATTTAATAGTTGTATTTGAAAGATGAAATTTCTAAATGTAGTCTTTAGAAACAGTATTTTAAAATGAAACCCCTATTGTCATGTGTTTTCGCGGATTGACTTTCTTTTTTTGTTGCTGACAGAAAAATGGTATTCAGCACTGCAGATATTATTTCATTTCAGTATCATATGTAACATTTCCCCAAGTATGACCAGGCATTCTGAAGGTTCAATTAATGAATTGTTCTTTAACTGCTATGTAGGTTAAATTAGTGGCCAAGGGAGTTCTGGAACTGTGCAGGAACTGTTCTAGATAGATTGTTCCAGAACTATTCTTGAGCTGTGCTTCATCTGTTCTTGAGTTAGATGAGACAAAATTTCTTGAACTTATGTTCAAGAACAGTTCTAGAACTATCTTACTTGAACTGTTCAAGAACAGTTCCAGTATAGTTCTACAACTGTTCTAGAACACTTCCAGTACAGATCGTTCTGGAACAGTTCTAGAACAGTTCCAGTACAGATAGTTCTAGAACTGTGCTTCATCTGTTCTTGAGCAGTTCTGGAACTGTGCATGAACGTTAAATGAGACAAAATTTCTAGTCTTGGGTTATGTTCAAGAACAGTTCCAGTACAGATAGTTCTAGAACTGTTCTTAAACATAAGTTCTAGAACTGTTCTTGAACATACGTTCTAGAAAATTTGTCTCATTTAACGTTCACGTACTGCTCTAGAACTGTACCAGAACAGATTAGGTACAGTTCAAGAACAGTTCTTGAACAATCTATCCAGAACAGTTCAAGAATTGTTCATGCACAGTTCTAGAAAATTTCGCAGGGGAACTCAGTGGATGCTTATTGAAGTTTGAGGTACTGAATGACAGTCAAGTGCAGAATTTTACTTACGTTTCGTTAGATGCTTGCAAGAAAATAGAAATTGCCTTTTTTTGTCAGCTATTTGACACAAATTAATCAATAATGCCCTTAAATATATATTCATTCAACATTGCTTCTGTCTTTCTTTTTTTTAAAGGGGGAGATGAAATATGCAATTTTTTTTATGGTAATGACTAATGAATATATACTCGGTGAAAAAGGTTTTGGACCAGGGTATATAGAGTCATATAAAAATAAAACTAGTGGACAGAATTTAAGTATCTTTTTTTAGTAACCAAGGTCTACCCTACCCGGTTAATTTGGTACCAGAAACATTAAATTCCAAACAAGATTTGATTTTAAAAAAATATCGCGAACACACATTCGAGTAACCAATAAAAAGATTATTATTTTTTCGCAAACTTCCATTGTAAACGATAATTATTGTTGATTGTTGGTCTATTGTGAATTATCAACTGAGATAATAAGGGTTATGGTCGAATGTCAAGGTTCAGAGATCATTGTAAGGGTTCGAACACTGCCATGGTCAAAAACTTTTTTTACAGAGTATACCTTTTACAAAACTTGTTTATAAAACATGTTTACAAAAATACGCATAAGTTTGTAATTTGTAAATGTAAATACGTAAAAAAAACAAAAACATGCATACATTGTGCTGAAAGCTTATCTGGAGCACTGCATATAAACTCTGAAGACATCACCCAATACCTGCTTAAATAACAATAACTGGATTTTAATTGACTGAACCCTGAATTATACCATACCATAAACTCACCAAAGAAAATTGATAAACTTGGAAATATGGAACCAGATTACAGATGACAGCAAGCTATTTCGAGAGAAAAACATTAAACATGTCAGAGGGAACATGACTAGATCGGCATGATATTCTTTTCTTTGGTGAGTTTTATGTATGCATGTGTGGTATATAAGGCTTAAATTAGTTGTTTATTCAGGCATTGCGTGATGTCTTCAGAAACCTGCATATGGAGTTGTGCCACATACTCTACCTACTTTATAAAGGGGATTCTAGCTCTGCAGTGCTCCAGATAGACTGCGCATCCATGTAAATTACGTGATATTTCAGAGTCTTCATTTTCTTTTAATTCACTCCATACCATATACGGACGTAATTTTCCAGGTACGCTATTTCTTTTGAAACGATGCGTATCTTGGTAGCTTATTTTTGCCAATCAGAGTTTTTGTGGTGCACAGCATACTTTTCACGAGACCGCTTTATTGATTGTATGAAACCGCGTCACCAGTTATTTACAGTTTCTATCTGGTTCTGTTTCTCATTTTTTCCCTGTAATATTGGTACGGGTTCACTGAGCATTTACCGCCAATTTGTTATGCTAAACAATAGTAAATTTGCCGATGTTTTTTAGCGTGGACTGCAAGCGATGAAAACAATTAAAAAAAGAGAGACCCGCTAATTGTTCGTACCATTTTAATGGACATTATTTCCAATCGCGGGAAGTGTCTGAAAACCAAAAATTACACCCAGGTATAGGTTGGCTAGTAGTAGCTGACCCCTAAAATCACACATACATGTGCAGGCAATGTTTATGAGCGTTAGGGATCTATATTTACATTATTGATAGCACATTTTTCCGACAGTCACTTGCACTTTTGGTCATATTAAACTATAGCAGCAAGGACAAGATTTAAAGCTATGCTTAAGGGTTCAAATAAGAATGCAAAACCGTAAAACACTTTGCAAGAAAGTAATTTGGTTGCAGGCTGACGGGCATTCAAAGAATAACACTTTTCATTGCTGTATGTATCGTGTGACATGGTCCATTGTAAGAGGTAATTTTCAGTACAAAACAGACTAAAAACTAAGCAGAACCAGTAATTTTTAACTGATCTACAAATAGACAGACTATAATAAATATATTGAATAAAACTGCATCTTTATATGTTAATAGCTGTACTGATCAAAGATCAGGAGAGCTTATGCCATGGTGCGGCGTCCGAGTCGTCCGTCTGTCAAATTTTTTTGTAGCGTCTTTTTCTTAAAAACTTTAAATAATATTGATATGGAACTGTTTTTAAAACGAGTCGAAAATTATTTTGATTCGACATTAAACATGTCTGCATAGAGTTTATATATCAAATATTTGTAGCGAATACTCCTCTGAAAATTCACAGGAATGTTGCTCTTGATGTCTAGTTGATCTTACCAAAATTTCAGGTTGGCCGGAAATTCAAGAGGGCTGCCACGTCTAAAAATAGATTTTTAAAAACAAGTTTATAGAGCCTACTTCTTGAAAACTGTAAATAATATTGATATGGGACTTTTTCTAAAATGATCAGCATGACATGATGTTGATCCTTGTCAAAATTTATTTGGATTTGACATTAAACATGGCCACCAGTGGCCATCTTTGTTTGTTTACATAAGAGTTATATAGTAGAAACTTGTAGCGACTACTCCTCTGAAACTACTTGACGGATTTTCATGAAACTTCACAGGAATGTTGCTCTTGATGTCTAATTGATCCCAGCAAAATTTAGGTCGGCCGGAAATTCAACACGGCCCCTTGGCTAAAAATAATTTTTTTTAAAAACAAGGTTTTAGCAACTACTTCTTGAAAACTATAAGTGATATTGATATGGGACTTTTTCTAAACTGATCAGCTTGACATGATGTTGATCCTTGTCGAAGATTATTTTGATTCGACCGACATTAAACATGGCCGCTAGTGGCCATCTGTGTTACTACTTTGAAACTACTTGACAGATTTTTATAAAACTTCACAGAAATGCTGATATAGCTATCAAAACCTATTAGTATAGCTTGAAAATCATTGACCTCTTGTTTAATAATAACAATTTAATAATTGAATTTTAACCCACAATGGCTTGCATCAAGAAATAACATAAAGTATATTTGTGTTTTACAACAATACTATTAACGACTATGACAAATAAGTTTGGCTTTAAATTGCATTTTTTTTAATGCTGTTTTCAGTATACCCATGCGCGCAGTTTGCTAATACAAATTGTCACAGTGTCGGTGCCCAGACTCGAGCATTAACATCTTTTCCAGGCTGTGATGAATGGCCATGATATACATATGGATTTTTGAAGATGACATTTACTGGTAAGTAGATGCTCACAAATAACTAGCACTCCTTTCTATTTGGTTTCAGAACTAGAATGTTTCAGAACTAGAACATTTTGACCTCAAATTCAACTTGTTTTACTTACGGTGTGGTAACCGGAGGCCCTGGGTTCACCATACTCCGTGGTGCCACTGAGTTCCGTCGGTGTGTTCTTGGGCAAGACACTTTCCCTTAGCCTCGTCCGTCGGATGGGGACGTAAACCGATCTATCCTTCGAGCATGTTAAAGAACCATAGGAATCTGTTCGATAATAAGAGTAGGGCAGGTTCCCGGATTCCTCTGTCTGGGGCGGCTCTAAATAACTATACTGTGTTGATGAGCCGTTAAACAACATTCAATTACGGTGTGGTTCAGATTATGGACTAATGAGCAAGTATATAATGCATTAGCTGGTTCTTATGCATTGCATGATGTCTCATTATGTCTGTCCAGCAATCTTGTCTTGACTGATATTTTACTAACAGAGTCTTGTAAAAATAATGGGGTTTAGGTCCAACCTTTGTCTTACTAAAACTTAAAATATTACTGATTTGATTATTGTCTACTTTTTATATGTCTGCCTGTTCGTAAACAATTGCTCATTCCGGACAGTAACTCTGAAACTATAACACTCACAATCATGAACTGTACATTGCCCTTAGTAAGAGGAGGAACCCTAATTTTTTGGGGGGTCAAAGGTCCAGGTCGCCATGACCTTATATGGAAATATGCATTCTTGACGATAACTCCGAAACAATAACACCCACTCTCATGAAACTTAAAAGGCAAATTTCGTCTAGCGGCTTGGGCATTGGTGTCCCTAAGCAGCTCTTTCTCAGAAACCACTTGGCCAATTTTACTCAAATTTCCCATGGATACTCCTGAGTTTTTTTTATCTGATATTTAAAGGGACACATGGCAATCTTGAGTTTTATTCAAATATTAAAATGTGCTCCTCGATTTAGCTATCCTGCGTCATTTTGACTTTAAAACTGCTTGCATATAATTAAAAAAACAACTGTGATTTCAATTTTCTTCACTATTTTACTGAATTTTCAATATATTATTGGTGCAATATTATAAAGAGTTAGTAAAATGTAAAATCAATTTGCTTTGAACTTTATAATTCTAACAATTAATATTAATGATTGAACAAATGCAAGTTAAGAGAAAAACTAACGGGACACCGTGAGTTTTTAAAAAAATCAAGATTTTTAAACAATTTTATGCACTTGTCATCTCAGCAAACAGCAAACTCGATTGTTTTTATGTTTTTAAGGGTGGCATATATAGTAATCGCACTGTCTGTCCGTTTGTCTGTACACTCGTGTCCGCTTCATAACTCTGACAATAATGGATGGATTTTCAAATAACTTCGCACAATTGCTCACCACAACAAGACGATGTGTCGAGAACAAAATCCAGGTCCGTGGCTCAAAGGTCAAGGTCACACTTAGAGATCAAAGGTCAAAATCCGCGTCTGTACACTCGTGTCCGCTTCATAACTCTAACAATAATGGATGGATTTTCAAATAACTTCGCACAATTGCTCACCAAAAAAAGACGACGTGTCGCGCACAAAATCCAGGTCCGTGGCTCCAAGATCAAGGTCACACTTAGAGATCAAAGGTCAAAATCCGTTCGTCTGTACTCGTGTCTGCTTCATAACTCTTGACAGTAATGGATGGATTTTCAAATAACTTCGCACAATTGCTCACCACAACAAGACGTGTCGCGCACAAAATCCAGGTCCGTGGCTCCAAGGTCAAGGTCACACTTAAGAGATCAAAGGTCAAAATCCGTTCGTCTGTACACTCGTGTCCGCTTCATAACTCTGACAATAATGGATGGATTTTCAAATAACTTCGCACAATTGCTCACCACAACAAGACGACGTGTCGCGCACAAAATCCAGGTCCTTGGCTCCAAGGTCAAGGTCACACTTAGAGATCAAAGTTCAAAATCTGTTCGTCTATACAATCGTCTCCGCTTCATAACTCGGACAATAATCAACGGATTTTCAAATAACTTCGCACAATTGCTCACCACAAGAAGTCGTGTCGCGACAAAAATATTTAATTTTTTTAATTTTTTTTTTCTTCTATTTATTTTTATTTTTATTTATTTTTTAAATATTTTTTAAATTTTATTTTATTTGATTTTTATTGTTTGTTTGATTTTTTTTTTTTTAAATATTTTTAAATATATCTGTTGGTTTCATATTGCTCCAAGGTCAAGGTCACACTTACAGGTCACTTCGGGGGCATTTGTCACTTACTGTGACATTTCTTGTTAGTTACTAAAATGTTTACAAACTTTCATTTAAGCATCATTGACCTTTTTATTAGATCACCTGAGCCGAAGGCTATATTGGGATCACTCTTCGTCCGTCGTTGTTAACTTTTCTTCAAACAACTTCTCCTCAGAAACCGCTTGGCTAATTTTGACCAAACTTCCCACTCGAAAAAAATAAATAAAAACAAAACTTCTGGTACGTAAAATATTGAGTATGAAATTTGTAGGCTGTGTCCCGTTTCTTCCATGTACGGCGAATTTATTGTCGTACCTTATTTTTTTCCAAATCTAACAGCAGTGTTATACCTATTGATGAAGTTTTTTTGTGTTGTTTTTTTGTATTTAATATAAATAAAACATGTAGGCTATTTAAAACAATGATTATAATCAAAATTATGGCCTCAAAATAATTCCACCTTTCCTGTAAAATCGCGCTAAAATTCCCCCACCCAAGGGTGTGGGTCGCAGTCCCCCAAAACAGAGTGACGGCCCTGCCAGCTCTCATGGCTTGCGGAACGTCGGTGGTTCTACCCAGGTAACCAACCGCCTGGTTGGAGGGGCATCTGGGGTCTTCCTCCACCAATGGAAGCTGGAAAGTCGACATATGACCTTAGCTGTTGGTGCGACTAAAATCCCAATTCAATTCAATTCAATTTTTCTACATCCATATTTCAAATAATTATTTGAACAATTGAAAACAAATTCTATTTGCAAATTTATAAAAATTACTAAATGTTGATTATGTTAAAACCTGTGAGATTTTCAAACTCCAATTTTTTTATATTTTTATTTAATTTATATATGAAGCAGGTTTAAAGTTAAAAACGAAACTTGATTAATAAATTGAGATGCTAATTATAATTGATAAATACTTCAAGATTTCCATGTCTCTTTAACATACTTTGACGGGGAATATAAATTCACAGAATTGTTGATTATATTAAACACATGCAATAGTAAAATTATAACTAAAGAAAATTTGAAAACACTATATTTTATTACATTTTATTTAATTACAAGATGATTTTAACTTCAGAACAATACTGGAATAATAAAATGAATTGATGTGCTAATTGTAATGCTTGATTAAGTTTAATATAAGTATGAGGAAAGTACCAGTATTAAAGATTACATAATTTTGATATGTTCAAAAAACAGTAAATTTCTGAATTTAAATAATGATTATAAACTTTATCTTGAAATTTTCAAATGCAAATCAGTTATTTTATTCACTCAGTTCATACATATACCTGAAAATATTGAAAAATGGGATTAGAGACATAACGTTAATAATTATGCATTTTACTTGTTTTAGAGTAATTAATAGACCTATAAGAAATACTCTCTGTTTGTTTGTTTGTTACACAGTTTGATCAGACAGGATCCTATACTGTGATACATCCTGTTTGATATATGTAAGGTGTCAATTATGTGATTGCTGGGGTGTTAATTATTTGATGACCCCCAATAAACAGCCATATAGTGTCCCACTTCCTTTGTGGATATATTGGATTAAAGATTTTATGGTTCTCTAAAAAAGTGGGTCATGTAATACTTAGTTAATGACTTCTCCTGCTCTGTTTTGACTGCCAGCAATTTATAAATTGATTACATCTGGTTAGACTTAAATTTGGGCATGATAAAAGCCAGTCAAGTATCATTTAAACCACATTCAAACGTTTATTAGTTTTGGTGAATTTTAATTTAATTTTCATAGTATTGATTTGAGGCTCCAGTAATATATTTTATTTAAGTGTTCATATGCTAAAGAGGCACAAGGTAATCTTGATTTTTTAAAGACTAAAAGCATCCCAATAGTTCTTCTACATTACTTTCATTTTTGCAAATCATTGTTAATTAATATTTGAATTGTTTAAATCAAATTGTATTTGCCTTCTAATTGTTGATTATATTACAACAATACTATATTTAAAGCTAACAGAGGTGTCCGCAACATGCCAATTTGTCCGCGGACATATTTGACCACATGTAAGTGTCGAATATGCCCGCAACAAGCGAATATCTTCGCGGTAAATTTATGGGGAGTCACAAACAATTTTTTTATATTGATCTGTAAATGTCGAAAGGTAGATTAGAGAGGAGATTTTGCTTACTAGTTTGTTAATTAACAAAATAATAGACTTGTAGCAGAGTCGCTGACATATTCTTTTGTATGTGCACAGTTGTAAATCATTTAATTGAAAATAAAACTCGTCAGAATGACTTGTGTACTCTAACTACCAGTTATCAGAAGTTAGAGTATGGCAGACTGGTGAAATGAACATGCTACAAAACAAATAGAGTATGGTCTCATCTCATTGGTTGATTTAAACACCTTGATGGGCTGCGGCCATCTCGATGATTAAATCAGCCAAATCGATACACATAGAAGCAATTGATGTATCATAAATAATGATTAATTAATTGGCATTAACCATTGTTAACAGTTATTTATGTTGATATAAAGAAAACAGATCTGAATAAAGATGAAGAATGTAAAACTGATAAATAATGAAAAGAATAAAATGAATGAAAAAATAATAATGTGGAATTCTATAAAATAAAAAAAAGCAGCGCACAACATAATTCAGTGGTACCGTATATATAGGCGTTGAGCGATTTAACATGAGAGAACAGGTGAAATAGCTGAGTGGTAGATTTTTAGATCACCTGAGGTCGAGGCGAGGGCCAATTTTGACCAAACTTCACATGGATGAATGCTTATTAGATTTGTTAAAATTAGGTCATCGCAACATCCTTAAAAAGTCTTCTTCTCTAAAACCACAAGGCACAGAGCTCTCATGTATTACATGTAGCATCAGCTTATGGTCCTCTACTAAGTTTGTTCAAATGGTGACCCTGGGGTCAAATTTGGCCCCACTCCAGGGCCACAGGTTTACATAAACTTATATAAGATAAAAGTAAATCTTCTTCTCTGAAACTGAATGAGCCAGAGGTTTAATATTTTGCATTACTATAAGATTATGGTCCTTTACCAAGTTTGTTCAAATGGTGACCCTGGGGTCACATTTGGCCCCGCTCCAGGGGTCACATGTCTATAGGGAAAACTTAAAAAATCTTCTTCTCTGAAACTGCTTGAGCCAGGTGTTTAATATTTTGCATTTGCTATAAGCTAATGGTCCTCTACCAAGTTTGTTCAAATGGTGACACTGGTGTCAAATTTAGTCCAGCCCCGGGATCACAGTTTTACATAGACTTATATAGGAAAAAAATCAAAATTCTTCTAAAACTACAAGAGCCAGAGTTTAATATTTTGCATTTACTATAAGATTATGGCCCTTTACCAAGTTTGTTTAAATGGTGACCCTGGGTCACATTTGGCCCGCCCTGGGGGTCAAAGTTTTACATAGACTTGTATAGGGAAAAACTTAAAAAATCTCTTAAACTGCAAGAGCCAGAGGTTTAATATTTTGCATTTGCTATAAGCTTATGGTCCTCCACCAAGTTTGTTCAAATGGTGACCCTAGGGGCACATATTTTACATAGACTGGTATAGGAAAAAACTTAAAAAATCTCCTTCTCTGAAACCACAAGGCACACAGCTCTCATATATTACACATAGCCCTGGGGTCACATTTGGCCATGCCCCAGGGGTTACACTCTACCACCTTCATTTTGCATTTGATCTTTACCAAACTGTGTCAGTGTCTTTATAACAATGTTTTTAACACAACAGAGGCCACATTTCTTGAACGATCTTGCACAGATTGTATATGACCATGAGATTTGGAGAAGTTTGATAATGGGCAAGTACTCAGGTGATCGATATAGGGCCATCTTGGCCCTCGTGTTTGAATTATTCCCCTTTGGAAAAAAGTTTAACCCGAAACTTAACCTTGCCTTTTACAATTGATTGTGGCTAATAATTATCAAAGTTCTAGGTTTACAACAACGAAAGTGGTGCTCTTGTTTATGATAGAGTTTTAACAAATGATATAAAATTAACCCATGAAGGTTTGCATTCAGAAATAACATGCTGTTGAGTTTTAATTTCAAACCAAATGCATGAAATGTATACGTGTGTTTTTACAGAAATACTATAAACAACTATTACAAATCAGTTTGCTGGAAGTTATTGCTTTTTAACTGATATTTTCAGTATACCACTGCGGACAGTTTGTTTATAAGGTGTGTTGCAGTGTCGGTGCCCAGACTTGGGCATCAGCATCTTTTCCAGCCTTCAATGAAATGGCAGTGGTATACATATGGATTTTTGAGATGACATGTAAGTTGATACTCATGTAACTAGAAATTATTTTAAACCAAAACCTATTTTGATTACAGATCACACATACATCATGTTCAAAATCCCTAGAAAATTCGGTGGATCATATTTTCAACACTTTGTCCGCCAGTCCTTTCACCAGTCCCTCTGTCTCTCTTTTATTGCCCATAGCATAATTTGGAACTACTAATGGGACTGGAATGAAACTTCACGCAATAATAGAGGGCAATGAGTGGGAAGTGTAAGAACCATAACTCTTCATTCAAATTAGAGTTATTGCCCATTAGAATGTTATACTTACAATTTTTGTCTGGAGCTGTCGACATCTTTGCATATCTGATGACAGTGCGCATTATAAGCATGATGAAGTTTGCAACATCACAAGTAGATGAATTTCAATGAATGAAGGCATTGAAACGTTGATATTTAGAAATGTTCTCAATTGTTTCATTTAGTTAAAAGTTTGCCATGTAACAATTCTGGTCTGCCTGGAGAGAAAACAAATGTTGCTGTCTAAACATTATTTATTTATTTATTGAATAGCAAACTGTATATTAATATTAATTCTAACACTACCTCCGCAGTCTTTCATATACACAAAGAAGAGAGACAGCTGCATGTTATTCTATGATAAAATACAGCTTTTCCATTAATTCCCTGCGTATATTTCATCCGTTGGAAGCGCCACGTTACATGACGCCACTTGGTAAATATATGTCACGAAGACAAATTCAACAGTAATTTTAATGAAATTTTACAAAATACTTGCCATGCTCCCAAACCGTGCACACCCCCGATATAAACCCATCATATGCATCAGTACATATAACATTATTAAGCATCTTGAACAAGCTGAGAACGTTTGACGTCATATAGCGCAAACTAGTTTGTCACTTGACTAAGAGTGCATACGGGGGCGCCCAGTGAAACAGCCTGTAAACATAGCAGCCTGATTACCTTGACCTCCGAGATAATTTATAGTACCCCAATAAAAGTGTAAACAATGGGGTTATTGTTGTGTTAGAATCGAAATAATAAATACTTACCTGTATTTTATCGGTGAATAAAATACAGTTAGTCATTTGGATGCGAGTAATTAAGTCACTCGTGCAAACGCACTCGTTATTTAATTACTACGCATCCGAACTCTTAACTGTATTTTATTCACCGATAAAACACAGGTACCTATTTATTATTTCTTAAGTAAACAAAATAAATATATATATTTGGCTGGGAGTTGATGGCGTGCTCCTGTAATCCAGTTACTTGGAAGCCAGGGTCTGAGGGCGGGGTCTTACTATCAGAGTGAATATGTCGATCGGACATCTGCACTAAGCCCGGCATCAATATGGGCTTCCTGGGGGAGCCCAGGCATGTCCAGTATATAAGGAGGTAAGTATCGGTTTGCGCTCGTGACTAGGCACCTGATAGTAGCCAGTCCAATAAAACTTTTTTTATATATATAAATATATTTTTTTAATAACCATCTTTTCTATTTGCAGATTCATGTTCTCAAGGTCTTCGTGGAAAAAAATATTCCAAGCCTGGTAGGACTGTCTTACCAACTTTCAGTGCTGTTACATGTATAAAATCTCAGCCTTCTTTTTTTTTTTTTTTAATTTTACTGAAGGTGATATGATATGGTTGTCATTTTATGACCCAGCCTTATTTATAGGCAAACAATTTGCTAGTTATGAGTTTGTGTTAAACCAACTATTGTTTTCAAGTTATTGCTTTCTATGTACTTTTTATGCACCATGTAAACAAGTTAGAGGAGATGACATACATATATAGCATTAGGCTTGTCCATCCCATCTGTACTTACAGATATGTACATAAATCCCGGTTTTGTGTCTGAGCCATAACTCAACCATTGAATGGATAATAAAGATATTGGACAAAAAAAGGATTAAAAAGCAACATTTTTGTATTAAGTCACTGGTTATTGAGAAATAGGTTGCCAGTGTTGGGATAAAATTGTGTGGTGTAAATGCATTGCTGCCTGTATTCTGTTAGATTAATTTTGGTTTAATCTACCACCATAGATTATGTGTTTTGATCAAGGTCTATTCTAATGAAATGGTGTATTTGGCAATGATAAACAACTCTAGTAAAATAGTTTGATGAACCAGTATAATAAAATAGTCACTGACATTTATAAACCAGTCCAGTAGAACAGTCACTGACATGGATGAACCAGTCCAGTAGAATAAATTAACTGACATGGATGAACCAGCCCAGCAGAATAATTTAACTGACATGGATGAACCAGTCCAGTAGAATAGTCACTGACATGTATAAACCAGTCTAGTAGAATAATGTTACTGACATGGATGAACCAGTTCAGTAAAATAATCACTGACGTATAAACCAGTCTAGTAGAACAGTCACTGACATGGATGAACCAGTCCAGTAGAATAAATTAACTGACATGGATGAACCAGCCCAGCAGAATAATTTAACTGACATGGATGAACCAGTCCAGTAGAATAGTCACTGACATGTACAAACCAGTCTAGTAGAACAGTCACTGACATGGATGAACCAGTCTAGTAGAACAGTCACTGACATGGACGAACCAGTCCAGTAGATAGTCACTGTCCAGTAGAACCAGTCTAGTAGAACGGTCACTGACATGGATGAACCAGTCTAGTAGAACAGTCACTGACATGGATGAACCAGTCCAGTAGAATAGTCACTGACATGTATAAACCGGTCTAGTAGAATAATGTTACTGACATGGATGAACCGGTCCAATAGAATAGTTACTGACATGTATAAACCAGTCTAGTAGAACAGTCACTGACATGTATGAACCGGTCCAGTAGAATAAGCACTGCCATGTATAAACCAGTCTAGTAGAACAGTCACTGACATGGATGAACCAGTCCAGTAGAATAGTTACTGACATGTATAAACCGGTCTAGTAGAATAATGTTACTGACATGGATGAACCAGTCCAATAGAATAGTCACTGACATGTATAAACCAGTCTAGTAGAACAGTCACTGACATGGATGAACCAGTCCAGTAGAATAGTCACTGACATGTATAAACCAGTCTAGTAAAATAATGTTAAGAAATGGATGAAACAGTCCAGTAGAATAGTCACTGACATGTTAGAACCAGTCTTGTTAAATAGTGTAACTGTCGTGGATGAACCAATCTATAATTATAGTGTAAGTGTCATGGATGAACCAATCTAGCATAATGTAAAAAGACCCCTAACCATTTTTTATAGCAATTCTTATAGTAGATGTGATTCTTATTTCTTCTTATTTGCAGCTGGCAGTAGAGGTTGCTATGATACAGCAAGGCATATCTCGGGTACAAGCGGAATTCACCATGTGGATGAAACACTAAATCTAAATGCCAACCGGACTTAAAAGTGTAGTGTAGTCATTTTCGGACAGTATCGAAATATCACTGCCAGGTAGCACACCTGGAACATCATCATATATATACTATTTAATTGACAATACAAGCACAGGCTTATAGTACAACAAATAATAATGGTTCTAGTTTTATATTGTGTATGAACAAAACAAATTGCTGATTTTGGTCATAGTTTAAGTTACTTATTTGTTTAATATGAAGATAATGTTTCTAAATTAATTTGGGCAGAGGCAGAACAACGTGTGTGTGTGTGTAGTTCTAAGGTTTTAAGTCCGTCCGCCAACTAAAACGCTCGGTAACCCGGGTCGCTATGGGCACAATAGAGTCTGGACTGATCTAGTGGAGTGCGTTGGTTATGTTGTGTTGCAGTGGTTGTCGTATAAGCCAAATGACACTCAAGTTACTGAAGAGAGACAAACCAATTCAGTAATACTAATATATGACCACGATACGCGAATAAAGTGTTCATACTAGTAGTGGCGTATAGGGCTGGCAAGGCGGCCCCTATACAAACACCATGAGTGTCACCAGGCTGTATACGTGTGTGTATGTAGGTGGTTGTCGCTTTCGCTCTGTGTAGTTTTCGCTGCGGCGGTGAGTGGTCTGGACTGGTCTGGCATGGTCGTCTGCTGCTGGCGTGGTAGTATACATCCTCTACGGTGTCTTGCAACCTCTACGAAGTAGTGACGGTCTTGTTTAGGGACACACCCAATCACAGTATGACCCCTGCGCCGCACACACCGCCCGATGTCTGTGTCACCCTTAAGTCTTCTGTGGCTTGTGAAAAACCACGGTCGAATGCAGGCTTCGCTTCAACATGCTGACCGGGATTATGGTTGCGTCCCGGTCTAGTTTTAGCTTCAGCCCGCGGACCTTTTCAGACTTCAGGGATCTGGAGACATCAGATGATGTGTGCTGTGATGGGACACGCAGGAGACAGCTTCACATTCAGTCAACCGATATTCAATTCAAACCTGAGAATGACAAGTTCTCAGATATTGAATATCGGCAGTGCCCTCTCCACGACGTGCACGTAGTGAAGCTCTAGAGAAGAGAGGCAGAACAACACAGCTTTTCTGCATATGTATAGTATTTGTCTTTCTTTGCAAATTCAAGTTCAAACAAATGACATTTTTGAAGCTATTGACTTTATTGTAATTGTATTTGAAGTTGAATTATATTAATTCATACTGTTTCAGGTTATGACTTGATAACTGTTATGCCATCAGTATGTTCCTGGGATGGTAAATAATTTGAGAACAACAATCTACACTTTTTTCAATTAATTTACATACAAATATTTTAGCAGAGTAAAAAATATAATTGAATTATTTTTATAAAAACAAACATAAAACATTAAAAGGCAATTCTGTGGGCCTTGGTTTATAAAAAATCCTGCTGAAGGAAACATATTTTTACAAACTCTACAAGCAAAATTTCAATAGTTATATTGCCGATATTTGAATTGTTTGGGTGTTTGTTAACTATTTATCATGCTTACTATCATCAAAGAAGTATTTGAGTGAGATTTTTGTAACCATTAGTAATATTTAGGACACATTCAAGTCCTTTATTTGCAGTAGCATCAGAATGTTCATATGTTCGGGGTTCAGGGTCTGTTAATTTTTTGCAAGGTATAAGGTCTACAACAATGAAAAACATCTTCAGCATGATCCAAAAAAACCACATCTTATAAAGGACCATAACTCCCTGAATTATACTGTTTGAATTATTTCCCTTTGAAAAAAAATGTAACCTGGAACTCAACTTATAATTTACCAATGATTGTAATTGTGGCTAATAACTTTCAAAGCATTAGATCTGCTTGTTATTGCACTTATAATTTATTTAATTTTTACATATGATTCCACTGTGTTTAATTTATTTATTACCTCTTGCAGAAAACAAATATAAAAGAAAAACTCAAAATTGTATTTAAAGGGACACCAGGCAGTCTTGAATTTTTAAAAACTAGCGGCATTCCAATATTATATTTAAAACTATAGTAGAATAAGAAGAGAAAGTTGAAAATTTCATTTAATTATATGCAATCAGGTGTAAAGTTAAAATATTACTGGATTAATAAAGCAAGATGCAAATTTTAATGCTTGATAAAAATTTCAAAATTGCTGTATGTCTTTTTAATTATATGCAAGCATGTGATACTGCATAAAAAAACAAGGTGCTAATGCTAATAAATGTTCAAGATTGGCAGTTGTCCCTCTTTAATAAACAATAAAGGCTACTTTTCTATGTCAATTGCTATTTCATGACTATAAAATTTCCGGATGGACACTTTGGGAGCCAGAACATACTCTGTCCTCACTCCCCTCTCTATTGCATATAATTTATGAATTACATCATGTACATGTAACATTAATTTTATCTCAACCAACCCCATAAAAAGCAAATACATAAAATTGTTATGAAGTATCTGTTTTATATTTATGTATATTTAATAGATTTTAATTATATGTTCAATAGATGATATCTTGTTATATATATATATATATATACAGGTATTTATTTTGACTAGCTCATTTAACTTGGGCCCCGTGTGGTTCCCGGGGGCCCCCGTTTGGTCACGGGGCAAAGAAGAGGGCCACTGCAGATCCCTTTGGAGGGGTAGGCAGAGGGGTAGAATCCCCCCAAATTCATGTTCATTTTATCATTTTTTGTTCATGTTCATTAAAGGTCTTCATCATGATCCCTGCATTGTTTCAGGTGCTATCTTACTCGCATCAAAAGAGCAGTAACAGAAAAACAATAAACATGGCTCCAGCATAAATGGAGTTTCTACGATAGAATTTGTAGCAACTATGCAGTTCAGGGTGAGAAGGTTCTAGGCCCATTTTCCATATTTTATCTCGATGTACATGGAAGATGAGCCTGGCATGTTCATGCCTGTTAGGCGCCATATAACCTTTTCATATGTTGGTGTGCCTTAAAACCCCAATTCAATTCATTTAACTTGTATCTTGCTTCGACTCTGTGCACAGCAGTAGTTATCAAGTTGAGATACACATCTGCAATATCATATCCATATTGCAATGCAAATTACAATTTTATAGATAAAATAAATAACCCTGTCAATTTATATTATAAATTGTCTTGTTTGTTAATCCCCAGCAGTTAATATCTTGGCAAGTTCAAAGGCTAGGCACACATGATTGCATTTTGTGTTACAGTGTTTGAATGTTAAATAAATCTTTATTTTGTTTAAATTACGGCATCCCTTTAGTTTTTCAACTTGACTTGCATATTTGCAAATCATTATCAATATTTCAATAGTTCAAAGCAAATTGTTTCGGCATTTTAATAGATGTTGATCATATTGAACCAATAATATATTTAGACCTATGGTAAAATAACAAAGAAAAAATTTACAAATCCCAAGTGTTTTTACCTAGATTTAGATATATGCAAGCAGGTTTAAACTCAAAATAATACTGGATTACTAAACTGAGGTGCGTTATTAATTCTTAATAAAAACTTCAAAAATTGTCCTCTGTCCCTTTTTGAATGTGGTAATTATAGATATAAAAACATCCCGAGCAATGTTTGTGGTCGTTATTCTGTTTTTGAGCAAAAGTATACGTTAGTGAAAGCATAGGTTAGTTTAGCTAGTTATCAAACGTAATGGTGGAAAACTAGGATAATCAATCAATTAACCTATGTTTATGGCCATTACCCGTCTGTAGAATTTCCGATGTCAGAATCGGAATTTCGAAGATATCTGTGGAAATATATCGAAAATCGCATGAAATGTTCGGAAAAAAATTCCGAATTTGGAAATACACATATTTTTTCGCAATATCTGTAGGACTTCGCAATATTTTCCGCGGACATTACAATAATTTTCATTCGGAATGTGTTTCAATGTGCCATAGTCATTTTTTGATTCTGAAAAGAACATGAAGAACTTTTAATTTTTTAGCACTGGTAATTTTTTAGCACAATTATTTTTTTTGAATGAAACATTTGCAGTGACATCGATGTATTTCGTAATGCGTATACATCAATATGAATTTTAACATTTTATTTAATGTGAAATTGACTCTGATTCGTGACAGGTAATTTTAACTTAGAAATTGTTATGCAGTGTGTGCTCTAGGTAATTTTAACTTAGAAATTGTTATGCAATGTGTGCTCTACTCTAACAAAATAGATTTTATTTCATCGAGAAGTGAGAGAATCATCATCAATCGCCGTCTTCAAGAATCATCATCCGTCATCATCCGTTTTCCATCCATCATCATCCGTCATCAATCGCCTTCTTCAATATTGCCGTCTGTGTGTGTGTGTCTGTACATTCTCCCGTCATCAAGAATCATCACCTATTGTCATCTGTCGTCAATCGCTCTCTTCAATATCATCACTCGTCATCAATCGCCGTCTTCAAGAATCATCATCAATCGCCGTCTTCAAGAATCATCATCAATCGCCGTCTTCAAGAATCATCATCCGTCATCATCCGTCATCCATCCATCATCATCCGTCATCAATCGCCTTCTTCAATATCGCCGTCTGTGTGTGTGTGTCTGAACATTCTCCCGTAATCAAGAATCATCACCTATTGTCATCTGTCGTCAATCGCTCTCTTCAATATCATCACTCGTCATCAATCGCCGTCTTCAAGAATCATCATCAATCGCCGTCTTCAAGAATCATCATCAATCGCCGTCTTCAAGAATCATCATCAATCGCCGTCTTCAAGAATCATCATCAATCGCCGTCTTCAAGAATCATCATCAATCGCCGTCTTCAAGAATTATCATCCATCGCCGTCTTCAAGAATCATCAACCGTCATCATCCGTCATCCATCCATCATCATCCGTCATCAATCGCCGTCTTCAATATCGCCGTCTGTGTGTGTGTGTCTGTACATTCTCCCGTCATCAAGAATCATCACCTATTGTCATCTGTCGTCAATCGCTCTCTTCAATATCACCACTCCTCATCAATCGCCGTCTTCAAGAATCATCATCAATCGCCGTCTTCAAGAATCATCATCAATCGTCGTCTTTTTTCGGACTATCACCAAATTAACTTAATTGATATCGAAAAAATCAATGTCACATATTTAAATGTTAATCTTTTAATATACTTATTAATTTAAATGTGTCTTTGCGCGTTTAAAAGTGTCTTTGCGCCGTTTAAAAGTGTCTTTGCGCGTCTTTGCGCGTCTTTGAGCATCTTCACTATTCTGATCATTTACTTCATGACATTTTGTTGGACAGAAGCACCTATCAAACAGTAACCACGTAATAACTTTAAAATCACGTAAAATAAATCTTACCCATTTAAATGGTAATTCTATTTATATGTTATATTTAATTTGAACATGTCCTTGCGAGTTTTAAAGTGTCTTTGCGCTCTCTCTCTCACTATGCTGTGTGTTCATTACATGAACATTTTCAGACTGAAGCAGCTATAAAAAACAACATATAATAAAATAATAATATCAAAATCACGTAAAAATCAACCCCACATATTTAAATGGTACTATATTTCGATTATATCCAATTTTAAGGTGTCTTTGCGCCTGTAAAAGTGTCTTTGCGCACCTTTGGGAGTATTTGCAATATTTTTCAAACTGATTGAAACCACTCAAAAAAACACCATTTTATACAAAAAATAAAATCATAACAACTTTTTTAAAACTAAAATCAATCTCACACATTTAAATAGAAGTATTTTCCTATTATATTTCATTTAACTTGAAGTGTCTTTTTGATCTCTTCCAATTTTGATAATTTCATGAACAGATTTTCGGACTATCACCAAATTAACTTAATTTAATGATATCGAAAAAATCAATGTCACATATTTAAATAGTAGTATTTTCCTATTTATTTTAAAAGTGTCTTTTTGATCTCTTCCAATTTTGATGATTTCAGGAACAGATTTTCGGACTATCACCAAATTAACTTAATTGATATCGAAAAAATCAATGTCACATATTTAAATGTTAATCTTTTAATATAGTTATTAATTTAAATGTGTCTTTGCGCGTTTAAAAGTGTCTTTGCGCCGTTTAAAAGTGTCTTTGCGCGTCTTTGCGCGTCTTTGAGCATCTTCACTATTCTGATCATTTACTTCATGACATTTTGTTGGACAGAAGCACCTATCAAACAGTAACCACGAAATAACTTTAAAATCACGTAAAATAAATCTTACCCATTTAAATGGTAATTCTATTTATATGTTATATTTAATTTGAACGTGTCCTTGCGAGTTTTAAAGTGTCTTTGCGCTCTCTCTCTCACTATGCTGTGTGTTCATTACATGAACATTTTCAGACTGAAGCAGCTATAAAAAACAACATATAATAAAATAATAATATCAAAATCACGTAAAAATCAACCTCACATATTTAAATGGTACTATATTTCGATTATATCCAATTTTAAGGTGTCTTTGCGCCTGTAAAAGTGTCTTTGCGCACCTTTGGGAGTATTTACAATATTTTTCAAACTGATTGAAACCACTCAAAAAACAGCATTGTATACACAAAATATAATCAAAACAACTTTATTTGAAACTAGAATCACATAAAATCAATCTCACACATTTAAATAGTAGTATTTTCCTATTTGTTTTAAAAGTGTCTTTTTGATCTCTTCCAATTTTGATAATTTCAGGAACAGATTTTCGGACTATCACCAAATTAACTTGATTGATATCGAAAAAATCAATGTCACATATTTAAATGTTAATCTTTTAATATACTTATTAATTTAAATGTGTCTTTGCGCGTTTAAAAGTGTCTTTGCGCCTTTTAAAAGTGTCTTTGCGCGTCTTTGAGCATCTTCACTATTCTGATCATTTACTTCATGACATTTTGTCGGACAGAAGCACCTATCAAACAGTAACCACGAAATAACTTTAAAATCACGTAAAATAAATCTTACCCATTTAAATGGTAATTCTATTTATATGTTATATTTAATTTGAACGTGTCCTTGCGAGTTTTTAAGTGTCTTTGCGCTCTCTCTCTCTCACTATGCTGTGTGTTCATTACATGAACATTTTCAGACTGAAGCAGCTATAAAAAACTACATATAATAAAATAATAATATCAAAATCACGTAAAAATCAACCTCACATATTTAAATGGTACTATATTTCGATTATATCCAATTTTAAGGTGTCTTTGCGCCTGTAAAAGTGTCTTTGAGCACCTTTGGGAGTATTTGCAATATTTTTCAAACTGATTGAAACCACTCAAAAAAACACCATTTTATACAAAAAATAAAATCATAACAACTTTTTTAAAACTAAAATCAATCTCACACATTTAAATAGAAGTATTTTCCTATTATATTTCATTTAACTTGAAGAGTCTTTTTGATCTCTTCCAATTTTGATAATTTCATGAACAGATTTTCGGACTATCACCAAATTAACTTAATTGATATCGAAAAAATCAATGTCATATATGTAAATGTTAATCTTTTAATATACTTATTAATTTAAATGTGTCTTTGCGCGTTTAAAAGTGTCTTTGCGCCGTTTAAAAGTGTCTTTGCGCGTCTTTGCGCGTCTTTGCGCGTCTTTGCGTGTCTTTGCGGTATTTAGTAGGACCCCCGGTGACGGTGATGTGGAATAAGTGCAATTTGATATCAATTTGACTTTTAGATACGGTGTGTGGTATTACTTCTCTGATTAAGATTTGAACAAACATAATCCATTCATTCTTTTTCATAACATTAGGTACTTATTTATTCTGTTTATGAGGTTGACGAACTTGATGCGACATCTTGTCCCTGTTTAGAAAATATCACGGAGAACGTAAATTTGAGATTTCCCTGTTGATATTTTAAGCGGCTTATAAACAGCATGTAATGCAAACACATAAGACTACATATATTACTTTTTTTTATTTAAACAAATGATATGGTAAATAAAGAGTTTAAATAATCATAATATATCGATCATTATGACATAATATAACCACGAGGAAAAAACAAAACAAAGAAATTATGCAAAAACCGCAGGATACTAAACTGGCACATTTCTCCCGTTTTGTTGTGTTTTTCCGGTCTAATATATAAATATTCATGGTACTTAGTTTGAATACCGTTATTTTTTATAAATTTAACACTTATAACCCGAGAAAGACGTTATTTGAAAATTATTCGTAATTGGAGGGGCCATTTACGAATTCGCAAATGGCGTGTCGATAATTCGGAATTATCGAGTATTCGTAATTGGCGTGCTACAGTGACACATCAAAACAGATACAGTATTACAAACAAGACAGGTGTGCAATTATTCATGAATTATGGAGCCGATTTTTGTTTAACTGTTAAGTTAAATTAACTTATGAAAATGGCATAAGGAAAGGTTTTCTTTTGCTTCCACCCCCACCACGATATTTATACTTAAAAATAAGGACAACCTGGTCCCCAGAATAACTGCTTTATTATTTGCATTGGATAATTGATAAGGAGGAACTGTATAAAGTTTCATGACCATAGGGCAATATTGTACCAGATTATGAGTTGGGTTAGCCTCAGGTTTAAGTTTTATGAAAAGGCATTACTCTGCATAAATGAAAGTCAGATTTATTTCACATTGTCAAGTTAAAAGTCAGGTTAGGTTGCAGGTTAAAGTTTCATGAAAGGGGCATAACTCTGCCAAGATGAAAGTCAAAGTTAGTGATCATTGGTATTCCTTTGGGTAAGATGAATGTGTGTAAAGTTTTATGAACATGGGTCAAATACTTTTTTTATGAGCTTGGTTAAGTTGCAGGTTAAAGTGTTATGAAAAGGGGCATAACTCTGTCAAAATGAAGGTCAACGACTGACAACGACGGACACCAGACAAAGTGATTTCTAAATGTCTGCCATGCTACAACTGACACAAAAATTGTCAAAATCTGTTCGGTGGTTCTTGAGAAGACTTTTTAAGGATTTGGCCATATATGTTAGTAGCGACACAAAAGCTGTTCAGTGGTAAGTTACTACCCTTATTCTAACATAATCAATGACAATTATTCTATTATCTACTTGTTTGCTCTACTGCGAAATATCTCCCAGTGGCCTTTTCCTTCAGTGGCGGGAACCCCAAATGACGTTCCGATTGTTTTACGGACTTCGCTGTCAGATTCCGCCACTAGGAAATACCGATTAAGGAAACTAACGAAGAGTTCCGGTTCCACTTGTTTTGTTTGTATGACGTAACGTCGTCTTGGCGTTCTCGTGCAAACTGGTGTAAAAAGCCGTGAATCATAATATTAATAAATTTATTCATCGCAGAATATATAATATATAGTTTAATTAACATTGTTGTCATGATACGGAAAATAATTCCCTCGTGAGAAAGAATTTTTGCGATATAGAAACTCGCACGCAAGCCTATTTTTTTAACCAATTTTCCTCATGGTCGTTCCATGTGAGATCTTATTGAAACAGACCAATAAATAGTTGAATTGAATTGGGGTTTTAAGGTGCACCAACACAACCCCAATTCATTGTCAATGAATAACTCATAAGGAAGAAATGTAAAAAAGTAAAAAAAGTCATGACCATTATATAGATGATGAGCTGGGTTAGGTTGCAGGTTGATGTTTCATGAAAATTGGGGTATACCTGTGCCAAAATTAAAGTCCAAGTTTTTGGAGGTGTGTTACGACATTCCTTGAGGAAAGATGAAGTTGTGTGTCAAGTTTCATGAACTTAGGTCACATACTTTTGTTTTGTTTGAAGGTTAAAGTTTGAGACAAAACAATTACGATGGACGACAACAGACTATGAACAAAGTTTTCCCTAAATGTCTGCCATCCTATGCAGGTGCCACAAAAATAATAATAACATATTTTTACTGTACACAGATTGTTGATTTTCATACACATTTCAGTCGCAAACTGTCTTTCATAGCAACAATTCACTCTTTTTGCAATAAATACATGTACTTAAAGGCTAGTTATTAAATTGTGTGTAACATGAACCCAAAACAATCGAAATATGTGTCTGAAAAGCAAATGGAACTAGAGGTTATTTTTAGTAAAAACAGATGTCTCCCCCACTAGGGAAGGGCCATAATCCGCCAAAAAACATTCAATGAATGAATGAATGGTGTTTTACGGCAAGTCGACACATAAATAGGTTATATTGTGCGCAAAAACCGATGAAAGATGACGAAATGAACTGGAACAAGACGAAGATATGCGCAACTACGTTTGGCAATGATCATCCCTACCAAGTTTCATTGAAATCCGGCCAGGGGATCAGGAGAACTTGAATGGACAAGGTTTGTGTATGAAAACCTTAAAAGGGCCATAACTCCGCCAAAATTCATTCAACTGGAACACGGCAACGACATGCGCAACTCTCCTTGGTACTGATCATCCTTGCCAAGTTTTGCTGAAATCCGGAATGAGTTTCAGGAGAACGAGTCCGGACAAAGTTTGTGTATTAAAACCTTTAAAGGGGCATAACTCGCCAAAAATCGTTCCAACTAAATCTATGCGATGATATGCCCAATAAATCTTGGTACTGATTAACTTTGCCAAATTTCATTCAAATCGGGCCAGGGGTTCAGGAGAACTAGTCCGGACAAAGTCTTTGACATAGACAACAGACGACAGACAAACAACAGACAGCAGAAAAAGTGTGCGAGACAATATTTGAAATGAACACATGATATTAGGTTATACTGGGACAGCAACCTCAGAGGGAGGGGAGATGAGATGAAGAATAAAGTTTCCCCTCAGACATGCCTCCACCAGGAAACAAACCCATGCGGGGCAGATCAGAAGCTGCTTAAGGCCTTACCAACTGAGCTACTGATGCCATTGTCTGAAAAGCAAGGGTAAGATAAATGCTAAGTAATTATTTTATACATGAAATATATGCTTTCGTTTGAAGGATTGCAGCTTTATCACATTTATTTAGATAGAAAATATAACATTTTATATTCTGTATTTTATTCTATATTACTAACTAGACTACAAACAGCTAATATAGCTAACACGATAACATTTAAATATACATCTAAATTATTTATAATACTTCTAGCAATAAATATCTTTTACTATGCGTCCCTTTTTATAATAAAAATGTGGACATATATCTTTGGATAAAAAAACCTATATAACTCATGCACCAAAAAGAGTTTTTGTCACATAATCTGTCTTGCTTCCTCAAGATTCCACCCTATTTTAAACAAAATTGGGCATTGTACAAAGGTTTTTTTGAAAGCATTTAGGTGTCAGGTCAAGGTTGACCTATTGACCTCAACATATATAGGGTTTGTCCTAGTGAATATTTGTTTTGAGATGCAAAGTTGAAGATGCCGAAACAAAATATACAAAAATAAACAAGAGGCACAAAAGGGCTTGTAGACGCTCTACTGGCTAAAGCTTAAGTTTGTGTATAAGGGGCCATAACTCTGTCAAAAATAATTCAACTGGAACATGGCGATGACATGAGCAACAAGGCTTGGTACTGATCATCCCTGCCCAGTTTCGCTTGAGGTTCAGTGGTTCAGGAGAACTAGTATGTACAAAGTTAGTGTATTAAAACATTTAAAGGGTCATAACTCTGCCAAAATTCATTCAACTGGAACATAGCGATGATATGCACAACTAGGTTTGGTACTCATCATACCCACCAAGATTCGTTCATATCCGGCCAGGGGATCAGGAGAACTAGTTGGGCCAAAGTTCTTCAATAGGCCATAACACCGCTGAAAATCTTTTAATCTCAACACGGTGATATTATGCACAACTAAGCTTGGTACCAATCATCCCTGAAAAGTTTCGTTGAATTACGGCCATGTGTTCAGGAGAACTAGTCCAGACAAAGTTTGTGTATTAAAAACTTTAAAGGGCCATAACTCTGACATATCATTCAACCGGAACATAGTGACGATATGTACAACTAGGCTTGGTACTGATAATCCCTGCAAAATTCACTGAAATCCGGTCAAATGAAGGTCCTATTGTCTTCACGATGCAAAATACAGCATCTTTGAACTAATTCAAGGGCCATAACTCTGGTGTTACTAATCCGATTTGGTTTTCGAACTTGTCCAAGATATTATTGATAGTAACAATCTGGTAAAGTTTGGTGAAGATCGGATGAAAAATGAAGGTCCTATCGTTTTAACTAGGCCAAATTATAGCATATTTCAGAAATTCAAGGGCCATAACTCCAGTGTAAATAGTCTGATCTGGCTGGTTTTGGAACTAGTCTGAGCTTTGCTTGATATCAACAATCTGGTAAAGATTGAAAAGTATCGGATGAAACTAAAGGCCCTATCGTGTTGACAAGGCAAAATATAGCAATTTTAACTAAATCTAGTGTTACTGGTCCTAACTGGCTGGTTTTCGAACTCTTCCAAGCTTTCACTGCTATCAACAATCTGGTAGAGTTCGAAAAAGATCGGATGAAAAATGAAGGCCCTATCGTGTTAACGATGCAAAAGCTAACGGACATGACGGACGGAGGACGGAACTCGCCATTCCTTAAGCTCTGCTGGCCTTCGGCCATTTGAGCTAAAAAACAGAACAATAATTAAAACCTTGTGGTCTTTATACTTTAACAAAATACATATTGTAGTAACTTACACCAACCCCAAAATTGCACAAAAAGTGTTTTTATGATCAGGTTATGGTGAACTTTCACCTTCACCAACTGACCATAAGTCAACAGGGTCTGGTATCTCACCAATGGCACTATTTGTATACAAATTCAAACATGGCATAAATGTAAGCATGCATCATGGTTGTACAGTATATCTAATAATTTTTAAATTACAGTGCTAAAAGCTTTTTTCAGGATAGAGTCCCCATAACCTTAAACTTTGACCTACTAATCCGCAAGAAGCAATAGGGGTCAGAATTGTTCCAGGTAATATGTGTATGAAGTTTCAGGACTGTAGGTCTTAAAATAAACAAAAACAAAGAGGAACTATGTTTTTCAGGATTGGGTCAACATGAACGTTGCCTACTGACCTTAAAATAAATAGGGCTGGTCCTTTTACCACAGAGGTTAAATTTCAAGGCTGTGTAATACTTTCTGACTTCTTCAGAACAGAATTGTTTTTTAAACAGACATATAAACAAAAAGATTGGTAGATAGGTAGGAAGGTTTGTTTTTACTTCTAGCTGTCACATGTGTCAAGTGGATCTATTAGCATCAGTAGACCAAAATGAAGAAATCCCATAATCGCTAATCACAATTCTATAATATAATTATGCAGATGCACATAACGCAGGGGTCTGAATATTGAATATAGAATTCAACGAAGCATGAATAAATGTCACATGAAACTAACCAATGAAAGGAAAGGAAGAGTAATGTTTAGGGTTGAAATTATATTATATGATGGTGGAGAAAAGCATAGGAGTTCGAATTCCACACTCCCAATGTAAAAAAGCGTGGTTTCTCGCAGGGATCTTTCAGCCATTCTAAACATTTCTTGTAAAACTTTGCTACACACTCACACAAGTTGATTAAACAAGAAGAAGCATATTTTAGTTCTTAAAGGCCATAACAAAATATTTAAATTACACCGAAAATAAGTAAGGCTGGTGTAATAAAGAGGTACGCTCCACTGGCTTGCATGGCTCTGTTATAACAATAAGAAGACAATAATCATTAATCAATCATCTGTAATACAGCATCAAAAACGTCTATTTCCCTTATGATAGTCAACACTTATTTCCCTTTATAAAGAGCACCATGAATGGAAACAAACCTTCACTTTAGAGCATAACGATGAACAATGTGCCATTGAAAAAGCTTGACTGACAAGTACAACTAACATTTTAATTTTCTTTAAACACGCCATCGAAAAAATTACGAAAAATAGGTAGTTATTTACAACAAGATCTCTGTCTGAGGGTGTCTCGCCCACCGTGGCAAACCGCATATGAAATATTTTATTAAATTTTTGCTTAAATGATGTCCACCAAAGATAACACTTCATATGACCAAGTATCAAACAAATAAAAGCGAGGTAATAATAAGAAGTTGTTACTGAGGTTAAAAGGTTTAACCATTAACCAGGGGGTAGTTTTGAGAAAATAGAAAAAAAAACACAAAATTTGACCTTGACCTTGGTATTTTTTGTCGTTCAGGGATGTCCACCAATGCCAACAATACATGTGACCAAGGTTAAGTTTGGGGAAAATAACGCAAAATATGACCTTGACCTTGGTAATTTTTGTCATTCAGTTATGTCCACCAATGCCAACAATACATATGACCAAGTAGCAAACAAAGAAATTAAAGTTATCAGAAAAAGTTAACTGAGGTTAACTTACATAACCAAATTGATGTTTAGGGTAAATAACGCAAAACATGACCTTGACCGTAGTATTTTTTGTCATTCAGCGATGTCCACCAATGCCAACAATACATATGACCAAGTATAAAAGACATAAAGTGAGGCAATCACATAAAGTTAAATGAGATTAAGTTACCTAATCAAGGTTAAGTTACCTAAAGAAGGTGAAGTTTGGGGAAAATAAGCAAAATTTGACCTTGACCTTAGTAATGTTTGTCTTTCAATGATGTCCACCAAAGCCAACAATACATATGACCAGGTATCAAAGACATAAAGTGAGGCAATCACATACAGCTAACTGAGGTTAAGTTACCTAATCAAGGTTAAGTTTTGGGAAAATAATGCAAAATATGACCTTGACCTTGGTAATTTTGCATTAGGTGATGTCCCTCAACCCAACAAAGCAACTGACAAAGTTACAGAAAAATTCGAGCAGTGGTTGTCGAGTTATAGTTGTTTTTAAAGTGTGGCTGTCACCGCTGGAAAATTGACTGCTATGTCTCGCTAACCACTCTCGTGGGCAAGACAAAAATGACTAGATCAGCATGGTATCGTTATCTTTGGTGAGTTTTATGCATGCACATGTGTTAGGGTATAATCATGCTTTAGTCAGTTGAAATGCAGCAGTTGTTGTATTTTGTCTTGAGAAATCTGGCTGAAAGTTAACCTCAGGAGTCATGTGCATACTCGAGTTTCTGAATGAAAAAAATCACATCTCTATGGTCGGTATAGAATATTGAAGGGTTAACTGTAATTTTGCGATAGAATGTCAGTTTTTATTTTTAATGGCGATGTGTTAACAGAGCCATTAAACATGATTTGCAACCGTTAACTGACTGATATCATTACGTGGTCCCGCCTTAATTCAATTCAGCGATGGGAAAGTTTATATTAGCTGGACTTTATAACGGATATTTCGACAATAAAACGCATTTAAAAAACATTTTCTACAGAAAAAATGCAATAATCTGTTTAAAAATACCTATTCAATTTTAATTTTATAATATGCAAACTTTTTAAGACAAAATTAGGGTTTTATTTCATACCCCAGCCAACCCCCTTTTCGCTTCTTGGAGAAGGGGTTGGATGGGGTATGAAAGTTAATACTCGGACCACGTAATGATAGCCACACAAGTCAAAATTTCAATACTAGTTAACCCGTTTCTAACACACTCATTGTTTGTGACAGTTTTACTCACAAACACAAAATATGTAACTAAATGAAATCATGTTTTTGACATAAATGAATTTGCAACAGTTTATGCACTATTTAATAGTCACAAATGTCTGAATATCAACCAATCGGATTTCAGAAAACGGCTAAGTCCGCATTTATTTGGAAAAATGACAAAGTCCGAGAAGAGTTTTGGTGGCCGACCCAGGATGTTAGGCAAGTGCGTTCGACTGGAGGCAATTTAAACTCAATATTCTACATACAGTGTTGATAAGCAATAAATGCAATTCCGAGTTGCTTTTGTCTATTCTCTGAATATACAGGTGCTGACATAAAAAAGCATCTACGCATTTATGAAATAAAACTTCTTTTTTTAATTATGATATTCGATTCTTTACTTATAGATGTACACGTTACTTATTTTTTATATGAAGCAAACATGAAAAATGAAAATATTTATATCTGCGGTTTTAGAAAAACCGAGAATGCTGTGGTTGGTCCCGTCCGTCTGTCCGTACTCATTAGGATATATATAAGCATATTTTCTTTTGTATTTTTATGCAGAGACCAAGCACACAAGTTTTTTTTATATGCTACTACTGCCCTAGACCTGAACCATACAAGTATACTGTACTTACACATTACTGAAATTGAATTGGGTTTTAAGGTGCACCAACACATGAAAGGTTATATGGCGCCTAACAGGAATGAACATGCCAGGCTCATCCTCCATTTACATCGAGATAAAATATGGAGAATGGGCCTAGAATTTATCAACTGCGGAACTGTAGAGTTGCTGCAAATTCTATTGTAGGCACTCCATTTACACTGGAACCACGTTTATTGTTTTTCTGCCACTGCTCTAGTGATTTGAGTCAGATGGCACCAGAAAAAATGCAGGAGTCATGATGAAGACCTTTAATGAGCATGAACAAAAAATGATAAAATGAGGTGGGTGGGGGGGAGGGCGGTTCTACCCATCTACCTACCCATCTAACGGGATCTGCAATGGCCCTATTCTTTGCCCCGGAACCATGTGGGGCATTACTAAAATTGGCTGAAATTGACAATGTACCAAACAGTATTATAGAACAAGACCAGCTTGTCTATATGCCTTATTAAGTCGTCGCTGTTATGGACAGTAAAGCTACGGTATTCACCAAGTTTCGTTAACACTTTAAGAGAAACCCACCTGCAAAAAGTCCCAAGATATATGTTTTAAAGAAACTATTGAATTGAATTGGGGTTTTAAAGGCGCACCAACACATGAAAAGGTTATATGGCGCCTATCAGGCATGAACATGCCAGGCTCATCTTCCATGTACATCGAGATAAAATATGGAAAATGGGCCTAGAACCTTCTCGCCCTGAACTGCAGAGTTGCTGCAAGTTCTATCGTAGAAACTCCATTTACGCTGGAGCCACGTTATTGTTTTTCTGCCACTGCTCTTTTGATGCGAGCGAGATAGCACCTGAAACAATGCAGGGATCATGATGAAGACCTTTAATGAACATGAACAAAAAATGATAAAATGAACATGAATTTGGGGGGATTCTACCCCTCTGCCTACACTAACCTGCCAAATTAAGGAGAAATGACACTACAAACCGTTTATCAATACTCTATCCAGGTCTCCGAAATAGCGAAATGCATTTGCTTTCGTTTCATTCGTTGTGTTCGTTTTCAGCATTTAGCGTTTACTTATTTTTAAAATACAGATCGTGCAACGTTCATTCTGCGTTCGTTCCGCATTTATTTCGGGTACTTGAATGCAACTAGGTCTGTATAGGTAAACATGACAGATACAATTAAACCTATTGGGTTAACTGTATTGAAATCTTGAATTTTGCGATGGTATACCAGTCATTTAATGGTCGCAAGTTTTGTTTGAAGGCGACGCGTTAGCGGAGCTGTTCAGCACGATTTGCGACTGTTATACTGCCGTAAAAATAAGCATTTTCAATACTGGTTAACCAGTTACTAATGCATTCCAGTGTTTTTGACAGTTTTCCTCACAAAAACTAAAAGACATCAAGTTAAACGTCAAATATCTGGATTTGCGACAGTTTATGTAATATTTTATATAATTGGATTGCAGGAGTTTTGTCAAGTGCGTTAGAATGAATGATAACTGAACAAGTGTATCATCTGATATTTGTCTCCTGGTGAGATTTGAATAAAGACATTTCAATTTGATTTAACCAAACTGAATAACATATTTCATAAATGTTTCAATAACACTGAACACATTTATTAAAGATATTAAAAATGAAGACTTAAAATGTGGAAAAAATCAACATTAAAGTATCTAAAAGGAACACACAGCAATCTTGACTTTTTTTTAAACTTGTGCCACTTGTATGAAAATCATTGTTCATTTCACCAATAATATATTTAACCCTGGATGGTATCATTACGTGGTCACGCCTTAAATGCATTTGGCGATGGAAAAGCTTATATTAGCTGGATTTAATAATGGATATTTCGACTATAAAACATGTTTAAAAACTTTTTTTACTGAAACAATGTGATAACCCTTTTAAAATTACTAAATGTTTTAATTTTGCAATATGCAAACTGTTAAAGCCGAAATTAAGGTTTTATTTCATACCCCAGCAAACCCCGTTTTCGCTTCTTGGAGAAGGTGTTGGATGTGGTTTGAAAGTTAATACTCCGACCACGTAATGAATAATGATGGAAAATTAAGCATTACGTTTTAACACCTTTTATATTTACTTAAATGTGAGCATATTCAAATTAAAAAAATCATACTGGAATAATAAACGAGGTGCTAATGTAAATGCTTGATAAATACTTTGAGATTGCCATAATATATTAACACTTAAAACTAGACAGATTTTCAGGTCATGTTTTTAACCCAAATAATCTTGGCCATTAAATGTCAGGGTCGTAGCGTGACCAAAATCTCAATTACTTACGGGTGTAGGTGCGGGAGGGGGTTGGGGGTCCGAGCCTCCCCCGAGAATTTTTTAAAAAATAAAACTCGTACGTGACTTCTGGTGCATTTTAGGGTCAGCATGTACCCGCCCCCCACCCTTAGGCTCACCTTTTTATTGCGTTTTTCGCGTTTTTATTTTTTGAGCCTTCGTTTGAAAAGTTTACTCACGGGAGTAAATGAGTATGGCACACTACGCGCCTGAATGTGCAACTAAAATGGCCTATCAAATTATCAGACATAAAAGTATATGAAAAATAGCTTTCCAATTGAAAACTCACCAGAAAATGTGTTCTAACAAGACATGTAAAAAACTGTTTGTTTGTTTGTTTACTAAACAGGTCAAGGGTACAGCTGGTTTCAAGATAGATGCTCACAAAGTGTATACATAGATTCTAAAGTTGGAAAATATTTATCAATACTCCATTAACACATTAATACACTTAATACACACAAAACAACAAAGTTGAACAAAAATGGGGCAATTTCCCCCATTTATAATGCCTCTTTCCTACTAAACAGTTAATTAAATTGGATTTTATAGTCGCACCAACAGCTTAGGTCATATGGCGACTTCCCCGCTTCCTTAGGTGGAGGAAGACCTTCCTACTTAAAAAGATGGTTTACTTTTTATAATAGGATCTACATCCAACTACACCTCGGAGGGTTATATGCAATTGGTGGTGGTAAGCCTATAATGACCTTTGAATTTGTGAGACTAAAATGGCCATTAAATTTGTCGGATTATAGTTATATAACTTCTTGTTATATGTCCGTCGGGCCATATGTAATTGTGCCATAAATGCCCTCTTTTCTTTTATTTATCCACCTTCATTTAAACTGTTTTGTTTTTTTCTTCTTTAATGTTACTGAAGCATTTAACACGTTTTCTATTTGGATAGAAGAATGCTCCTCACTCCATTTGTATACTCCTATTTCATTTGAATTTATTTTAAATCATTACAAGAATCTTTCATGGGTATATGGTAAAGGAGTAGAATTCCAAACCATGGGTATATGGTAAAGATGTGGAATTCCAAACCATGGGTATATGGTATAGATGTAGAATTCCAAACCATGGGTATATGGTAAAGGAGTGGAATTCCAACCCATAGGTATAATTGTATAATTGTGTAGTTGGAATTTCCTATCTAAAATGGATACCCACAATTGATTCTTTTCTTGCATATCATTGACATTTTGTGCGTTGACGTCGCCATTTATTAATGTTTTGGATGTGTTTTTTATGCCCGTGACTTTTATGTCCCACCAAGTGTAAGATCAGGCTTTCCATCACGCATGTAAAACACTCAATGAACACATAATGAAGGTGTATCTAAATTTCATTTAAATATTTCATAATTCTTCTGTACTTCCATCATTATCACAAATTGTTATCTTTCTCGTCGTTTTATAATCCACTCAGCATTCGGGTTGACGTTATACAGAGCCATCATGTTTGTTTCGTTTGGTAAACATCGCTCGCAAATATTTCCGCCGACTTCAAATAAAAATGTATCGTCACCCGCAAAGGTAAAGTTTCTGGGGTCGGCACTCACATTTCCAATTAGGGATTTCTGATGTTGAGCATTTTTTCTGTAATTGTAAGAAATATATTTTTCAAATGGATTTACGTGTGAAATTTTACATGTATAGAGTACAACAACATTCTTAAAGAAAAGTCAAGATCTCGAAAGGGAACGAAAAAACAAGAATGTCACCAGTAAGTGACAAATGTCAAAGTCGTCTAACTCCACCAAATATAATTCAACCAGAACATCCTGGAAGTATGAGCTTTTAGACATTATACTGATACTTCTTATGAAGTTTCATGAAAATCAGATGAAAAACGTAGGAGGGTTTGAGCGGACGGCCCTCTATCATTGCGTCAAGTTTCATTCCAGTCCCGATAGTCGTTTTCAATCTCATTAGTAGTTTTCAAGCAATGCTCCAGACAAGAATTCTAAGAATGAAATTACAAAGGGCAATAAATTATAATTGGAATAACTGCCCTCTATCATTGTTTGAAGTTTCAATTCAGTTCCGTAAGCTATGCTACAGACAAGCTATTCAGACGGACAGAGGTTGGATGGTAGGACGGACAGATAAAGCAGCGACTATATTATGCCCCCACCCACCCCCACAAATATGTTTGAGGAGAATAGAAGACACAGATACACAGATGTAAGAATGTAATCCACATGGCAGGGCACGAAAATTCCACTCGTCCGCTCGTATTGACAAGTGAAATTCAAATCCGGACGAGTGAAACCCATAAATTGGTCGTCCGAGAGGACATGTAACATTTCAGTAGAAAAAAAACAACAAAGAAAATAGTTCTTACATAGTTTATTAAGCGATTAAATGCAGTATATAGTTGCAACTCTGTTTATTCAGCGATATATTGCAATTTAAGTCAACCGGATATTGGGAAATTGACGCATTTCCGTTTTGGGACATTCTAAAATGCGGCTTCCGTTCTAATTTCACGGAGAGCGAATATTACGGTATTTGATGTTATACAAATAACACTTTCACGGGGGAAATAATTCAGGGCACTAGTCAGCTTTTAGGTGACTGGGGCCAGGGCCTTCAGGAAGGAGAATTGCAAAAAGAATGTTTTCCTGTATTGGAGTTTAACATTTAATAAAAATATGTTGTTTTTTTTAAGAGGGGAATATTTCACAGGAAAAGGGGGAAAATATATACCATGCCAGAGTTAGTGTAATGGCCATGATCAGAATGTAGTGAACTGTAGAATATGAATATAGTCATCTATAATACTGGTCAAAGTTTCATAATTTTCATTGATTTATATAAAGAAAAAAAATACATCATGATGTTTCCCTTTGTTTTATTTATATATAATAGTGTTAAATGATGGTATCTGACTACTTTGACTTACAAACTTTTACAATCAGAGCAGGACGAGTAAAGACGAGTAACAGGTCAATGCCACTCATCCTACAGAGTATATACAGTAAAATATATTTCGTCCCCTGCATGGTATCATTAAAATAGGCTTTGCAGTTTGTAACAGAAGACTACACATTCCCCTACCTGGGATCCCAGGTCTGTGACCCTTGATCGACCTTGAACTTTGACACAATGTCCCCAGCTGTTGTGGTGGTATCCAGCTGGACGGCTGTACTACTCTTGGTCAGGTTAGGGGCCTGGATCCTTATGACACCTTCTTGGAAGTCCGTCTGAAAAATAAACACAATTTTCAGTAGCAAATTCGATAAGAACCCCAAGAGAGCCCCGATTGTTTTTTTTTGGTGTTTAATTTAGTCTTTCAGCACATTTTATAGTCACCCTACCTTTGTAACAAGTGCTACTATATTTATTCATTTATAAAAAGATTTATCAATGAGAATATTTGTTTTTGTTTCTTCAATGTTAATACTGGACAAACCCTTAACCTTTATCTGATAGAAATCTCCTTTTTTCCTCGAGTGTTTCATCTCTGGAGTCATCCAATTAACATGATGCCAGTACCTTAATATCTCCATCCTATTGTTGATGTCAGAGTATACCAACAATTAAAATGACGCCAGTATCTAGATATCTCCGCCCTATAGCTAATGTCAGAGTATATTGACAATTAACATGATGCCTGTACTTAGATATCTCCACCCTATTGTTGATGTCGGAGTAGACTGACAATTAACATGATGCCGGTACCTAGATATCTCCGCCCTATTGTTGATGTCAAAGTATATTGACAATTAACATGAAACCAGTACCTAGATATCTCCACCCTATTGCTGATGTCAAAGTATATAGACAATTAACATGACACCAGTGCCTAGATATCTCTGCCCTATTGTTGATGTCAGAGTATATTGACAATTAACATGATGCCGGTACTTAGATATCTCCGTCTATTTTTGATGTCAGGGTATACTGACAAAAGGTATTATTATAATACAGTTGCACATGCTTTTGTTTGTCAGAGGTAAATGATTGACAATTGGCGTCATGTTAGTTTGGTAATACATTGCAATTATTCTTTTAGTTTTTTAAGGTGCATGTTCATTAAGAACAACATTATTATAAGAGATTATAGCGTAATTTACATCTATGCATTCTATTTCATTAAAGTCACAAGTGTCAGTTATATAAAACCATTAAGGAAATATATTGCATCTAATTTCTTAAAATCATTGTATGTTATTTCTGTGTATCACTGATATAACTATAAGTTGGGAACGCTTCTGTCACCTGCCTTTGTTTATTTCAGCAAGGACAATCTAACTATAAAGTTTGAAGAATCGGGGTGCAATTCTTCATTAATTTTAATATGGAGCAGGAATACATTTAACCCTTAGCCCGCTATAAATGTATAATGGACTGTCCTTTCTTTAAATTCAGACTATTCCATTTATGTTACAAAGGGGTGTTTTGGTTAACTGACTGATGAGCAGCCAGACAGTGTAAACCCTGATCAGCCTGCGAGTTACTTGCAGGCTGATCTGAGTTTACACTGGCTGCAAAGGCTGTTGTAGTCGCCCTTAGCAGGCTGAGAGTTAAATAAATAGTTAAATATTCAAAAGTTTGCATTGAATAATTGATAAGAAAGAACTGTACAGTTTCATGACCATAGTTCAATATTTTGCAAGATATGCGCTAGGTTAATTGGCAGGTTAAATTTTATGAAAGGGGAATAACTGTGCCAAAATGAAATTCATTATTATTGGAGATGTCAATGAATTGAATAACTAATAAGGAAGAATTGAATACAGTTTCATGACCATAGGCCAAGATTTCGCCAAGTTATGAGCTAGGCTAGGTTACAGATTTATGAAAAGGGGAATAACTTTACTGAAATGAAAGTCAGAAGTAATGGACATGTGTAAAGATGAAGATGTGTGTGAAGCATGAACATAATTATGTCAAATACTTGTCAGGTTATGGCTAAGGTTAGGTTGCAGATTAAAGTGTGATGGACAAAGACGACGACAGACGATAACCAAAGTGATCCCTAAGTGTCTACCATGCTATGCAGGAGACAAGGAAGTATCTCATGGATTAACAGATATTTCATAAGAAACTGAATCAAAGAATCTTTAAAGATAACTACCTCATGCTTTAATGCAGGTTTCTTGTAGACCTCTGTTTTGTCTTTCTTGGCTAAAAACTTTATTTTCTGGAAAAAAAATGGTCAGGTAATGTTTTTTTCTGTACTTTGGGAACATAGCCCATACTATAACAATGGGCATTTAAGCGCAATTTTTCATAAAATTGGGGAAAAAATACAGTAAAACATTCACTGAATAATTTTATCTTTAATACTTTTTTCAGTACACTAACATCTACAGAGGCATTTATAAGCGTTTTGTTCTCACTTGAACATGTGTATATTGCCACTTGAACATGTGTCTTTTATCAATCTGAACATGTGCCTATTGCTCTCTTGAACATGCTTATATTGCCGATTTGAACGTATCTACTTGCCTACTTGAAAATGTGTTTATTGTGCATTTGAACATGTGTCTATTGCCCACTTGAACCTGTGTCTATTGTCCATTTGAACATCCACCTATGCCCACTTGACCATGTGTCTATTGCCCATTTGAATATATGCCTATAGCCCACTTGACCATGTATCTATTGCCCATTTGAATATATGCCTATAGCCCACTTGACCATGCGTCTATTGCCCATTTGAATATATGCCTATAGCCCACTTGACCATGTGTCTATTGCCCACTTGTCCACGTACCTATTGCCCACTTAAAAATGCACACACTGCCCACTTGAACATGCTTCTATTTCCCACATGAATATGCATGTGTATATTGCTCACTTGAAGATGTGTACCATTTGAACATGCACCTATTGCCCACTTGAATATGCACCTATTGCCCATTTGAACATATGTATATTGCCCATTTGAACATGCACCTATTGCCCACTTGAATATGCACCTATATTGCCCACATGTGTATATTGCCAACATGAACATGTGTATATTTTAAACTGTGTATATTGCCCATTTGAACATGCATATATTGCCCATTTGAACATGTGTATATTGTCCATTTGAACATGTATATATTGCCCATTTGAACATGTGTATATTGTCCATTTGAACATGTATATATTGCCCATTTGAACGTGTATATTGTCCATTTGAACATGTGTATATTGCCCATTTGAACATGTGTATATTGCCCATTTGAACGTGTATATTGCCCATTTGAACATGTGTATATTGCCCATTTGAACACGTGTATTGCCCAATTGAACATGTGTATATTGCCCATTTGAACATGTATATATTGCCAATTTTAACGTGTATATTGCCCATTTGAACATGTATATATTGTCCATTTGAACATGTATATATTGCCCATTTGAACGTGTATATTGCCCATTTAAACATGTGTATATTGCCCATTTGAACATGTGTATATTGCCCATTTGAACATGTGTATTGCCCATTTGAACATGTGTATATTGCCCATTTGAACATGTATATTGCCCATTTGAACATGTGTATATTGCCCATTTGAACATGTGTTTATTGCCGACATGAACATGTGTATATTGCCCTCTTGAACATGTGTATATAGCTCACTTGAACATGTGTATATTGCCCGTCTGAACATGTGTATATTGCCCATTTGAACATGCACCTATTGCCAACCTGAACAGGCTATTGATCTACCATATGAATTTAAAACTGACCGTTTTATCTTTGTTTCGTCTAATTTGTTCCAATTCATATTGCCTTCTAACCATTGACAAAAGCTTTGACGGAATCTGAAATATCAAGCATATACCAATGTCAAGAACATGCTATTGTCAATGGATAGTAAAGAATCTGAAAAATCAAGCATGTACCATTGTCAATATTATAAACATCAAAATCAGCCTGCCAAAATATATTTTGCTGGACTTCCTTACTGCACCTTTAAAATGAACACTTCTGCAAAGCAACTTGCACAAAACTTTGAACATATTTTGATGTATTCTTCTAAAAAAAGGGGGGCATACTTCTGCTAAATAAAACATAGAGTTATGGAACTTGTTTCTCCTACATTATGTTGCTATGAGGGAACAATCAAATGCTTTGAGTAGAAAATCTTGGCCAACTTGCATTAAAACTTTCCTGTGAGTCTGATGCTGTCGTTCATGCTGACATGAGTAGGTAAGCTCTTCATATTCTCTCGATTAGTCAAGATAACAAGAGCTGTTGGATGACAGCGCGCTCGACTTCTTGAGGTCTTGTCTATTTATTGGGCAACTAAGTTGAAAAAGTGACATTATTCTGTAAAATTGTTTGTACGCGTTTCTCTTATGATAGAGAATACATGTGTAAAGTTCTGTCAAGCAGTTTTTGAGACGAGCTTACCGGTTAACCAAGAAATTTACTAAGTTCAAAAAGGGGCATAACTTTGTCAAAATAGGTTGCAGGGTTATGTGACTTGCACATGGGATGTTATCAATTTATATTGAATACATGTGTGAAGTTCATTCTGTCATGTAGGTTCCGAGATATGAACTTACCAAAAAATGTTAACTAGGGTCAAACCCGGTACGATCGGATGTTTGACTTCACTCACAACACAGTTTGAGAGTACTTCCCGGTTTAAATCACGTATGATGTCATAATCTAATAATTAATACATTAAAAATCGATGTTCTTAGCTTTGAGTTTGTTATTATTATCAAAGTGTAACACTTTTTGATTTGTCAAATAATGCATACGTCCTCAAAACCTGTTTTGGCGCCATTTACATTTCATATATGAGTATCCTTTTTTAACCGCACCAGCAAATCTGCAATATTAGTCGATCTTATTGGTCCTACTTCATTGAAATTTGTGTCCATTTGAACAATTAAGTTATACAGATGGTGATTAAAATATAAAAATGTATATTCGTTTATTGTTTGGTTCATTTATTTGACAAAATGAAAGTGTCCGACTGTACCATACTCCTGTCAAAATAGTGGATCATACACTTGGACACCTTAATACGCTCAGTTCAAACTGGTAATTTCAAATGAAACATGTGCGGATTTAGGCTAGGGCAATTACGTTAGAGGTATCATTTTTTCTTAAGCGCCTTCCAAAACAATTAATTTAATTTTATAAATTATTATAGATCTAATAAATCCGAGTCAGTCAAATTGAACCATCACCACACTTTCAGCCCCAAGAAAATGGAGGCAAATTATGAACTGGTGTGTCTTTTTCTATGTTTGTATATATGTACTTAAATAGTAGTTGTGTATGGCTCCATCACCGTCTTTTAACTTGTATTGTGATCTTTGTTTTAAAATCTTTTATGGTTTTCGAACTTTCGCACATGTCCCAGTGTACCAGCATGGGTGTCTGAATGTACCGATAAGAGTCCGACTGAGATGTGATGACAAAAACAGACAAATGGTTTAGTAACTGATAAATGCAATGATTAATTCTGTTTTCATTTAAAAACGATCCGCATATGGCCCTTCATTATGCAATGATTTAATAAAGCTTCCGGCGCAAAGATATGTGTAATAACAAGTGCCTGAATATGAAGGTGTCCAAATGTACCGGGTTTGAGCCTAATGGTAAAGCAGACGCCGGGGCGAGTAGAATTATTATTATATATTAGCTTGCTTTTTTTGCAAAAAGTCAAGCTAGAAATGGTGAGAAGAAAGAAAGGCAATAATAACATGTGTACTATATTAGCTTAATTAGAATGCATGTTTTCATTTATAATGAAATAGTCAACTGGACGTACAAATACATCCGACATCTTCTCAATTATTTTGTGGAAATTATAAACGCTATGGTTTAAAACTGAATACGTGTCATGTTCATATTATGATTACTTTATTAAGAATTCAATACTCACAGTCCAAAGTATGTTGCGATATTTAATCAACATTTTCATCATATTTGACGTGCCAGCCGCCATTTTGATTTCAATTTCCCACGCTCCCTTTGTCTTGGTGGGGTGGGAGGCTCGGACTTTTGGAGCCATGAAGATGTTCGGTGCCATTATCATGGCCACGTTACTCAGGCTCATCTTGTTAGTAGAGCTCTGTTTGATGACCATCTCTAGAAAATCTAATAATGCCTGCAATACAGAGAGTTCTACGCTTGTACCAAGTTTCATTAAAATGTTTTAATTATATACATGTGTATTTTTAATTATATACACTTTGTTACTTATGGCTCATCTTGTTGAAATGACTGATGAAAGGCATTCTTCAAAAAATACATTAAATCCAAAAAGAGTTGATGCTTTTGCAAAGTTAAATTGAATTATTCATTTACATTAAGTGTTCTCAGTATTAACTTTCATACCCCATCCAACCCCTTCTCCAAGTAGTGAAAATGGGGTTGGGGTATGAAATAAAGCCCTAATTTCGACTCAAAAAGTTTTCATATTATAAAATTAAAAAATTTAATAGGTAATGTTCAACAGTTTATCACATTTTTTCAGTAAAAAATGTTTTAAACATGTTTTAATAGTCAAAATATCCATTATAAAATCCAGCGAAAATAAACTTTCCCATCACTTAATGGAATTAAGGCGGGACCACGTAATGATTTACTGGTAGTTTGAATGGAAAGTCTCACACTAACATACTTCATTTGTAGTTTTTTGGTGATAATTAACTGAGCTTAGTGTTCTAAATGAAAAAAAATATTTGTGAACACAGCTTATGAATTTTATGCGGTTTCAATTATTTGTTAAAGCTATCAGCAAGTGTAATGCACTAAATAGTACTTACGTGTAACATATCTCTATGTACATTTGGTAACAGTAGTATAAGGAGGTTTAAAGCATGGAGCTGCTGTTTTTTCTCTGGTAAATCTGTAAGAAAAGTATTTGTTTAGAAAATGCATGTATGTATGTTATGTGGTGAGAAGTGGTAGCTCCATCCATGTTAAGGTCCCCACCAATACTTATATACAGGCCTGTTTTTGGGCCACTGGACAAAATGACTTCCTTGCACAAGTATGGTTATTAGATAGACTGTTTAAAATTTACTACAAGCCAAGTACATAACTTATAGACAAAGCACCAGCAGAACCAGTCACCACTTGTACTTGCTTTGTGGCTTTCTAGGCTTTTTTATATATATATATATCCATATATACATGATCATCTTTGTGTTATATTTATATTGTACGGGGACTTCTTTATTTTCACTGTCATGTTTTACTGGGATGACAATAGGTTAAGAATGCGGATTGGTGCACGTTAGAACCTGTTTCAACCCATAGCCCACTAAGCACGACTATAATAGCCTTTACGTCCATTTTAAAATCGCAGGCTGATCAAGGTTTACAATGTCTGGCTGTGTGATCATTCATTTCCCCTAAAACACCCCTTTGTCACATAAATGGAATGGTTTTAATTCAAAGAAAGAACAGCCTATAATATATATGTAGCGGATTAAGGGTTAAATCCCCAGCTGACCGTTCCAAGGCTGAAGCCCTATTGTCAACCCGTTTATGTCTATGTCGTTTATGGTGTCACATACTGTGCCTTTTCCTTGTTACTGTCATTTGTTTTGTAAACGTGTTTTTGGTTGACTGTGTTCTGCAAATGTAACATTTTCTGTTGGACTTTTATACCTACTCTTTTGTATATATACAATACAATGTACATCAGTTTCCTTCCCATGTATCTATGTATGAAGTTTAAAGAGTGAGGGCTATCAGTGACTTAAAATGGGAGGTAACTAAACATTTACCAGAATCAAGTTTAAAAGTAGGTCAACATAATTCTCATCTAGATGCCGCATCTTTGTATGAAGAGAAGAGTGCATGTAGGGTGTTAAAATGAAGGTAACTGAACACTTAAACCAGAATCAATGAAGTAAACTTAGCTCAAGGCCAGTCATGTTGAACTTAATACGAATCAGTAGTGTTATTTTTACTGTCCTTTGGGACCAACGAGCCCAATATAGATGGCTTTGAAGTAGAATACCGATTAAGCCGGTGCCAGGGGGCGTAAAACCCAATGTGCTGCTTTATTCTCTTAATTGTGTTTGTTGCTCCCAAAGGATCACCTTTATCAGTATTTATTAACATTCACACTAGCGTTCGTTTAGTGCAGTGTGGCAGCTGTAAAAAGTCTCCCCGTGCTACGAATCAGTAGTGTTATTTGTACTGGTCCTTTGGGACCAACGAGCCCAATATAGGTGGCTTTGAAGTTTTGAATTGAATTGGATTTTATAGTCGCACCAACAGCTAAGGTCATATGGCGACTTTCCAGCTTCCATTGGTGGAGGAAGACCCCAGGTGCCCCTCCGGGCAATTTTCGTGCATGGGCGGGCACCTGGGTAGAACCACCGACGTTCCGCAAGCCAGCTGGATAGCTTCCTCACATAAAGATTCCTAGGCTCCTGAGGGATCGAACCTACAGCGGTGAGGGGTAAGTGATTTCAAGTCAGAGACGTTAACCACTCAGCCACGGATGCAGAATACCGCTTAAGCCGGTGCTAGTGAGCGTGAGAGGTGTTGCTTCCTTCATTACTTCTCATGAACAGACTCAATAAAACCGAGTCTGCTGCTTTATTCTCTTAATTGTGTTTGTTGCTCCCAAAGGATCACCTTTATCAGTATTTATTTACCAATTTTTGGTTGCAATGCATACTCAAGCACTGTATAAATAAATAATACATCCCAGTGAGGATGACATTGGATATTGTCAACCTGAGGAAAATAATGTCGACCGAGGCGAATATATTATACCTAAACAAATTAAACAGGTTTTGTTATTTTAACCAGTTTTCATCTGCGTATACGCCGTCCTTCGCAGGATAACACTACCTATTTATAAATTACTTTTGACGTTACCATCATGAGACATGACTAATTGTTGACTATTCTGTGTTCTATAAACAGAGAATATTATAACGTGTTTCAAGCCAAGGTATTAACAGTTTACAAAGGTAAAGGAGTGTAAACGTGAGGTATAATAAAACTAGAACTATCACTGAAGGTGATGAATAACCCGATTAAATTTTAAGTCAAATAAGGGGTCATAATTCTGTAATAAATTAGGTAATCAACAATGGGTGACGTAGAGAGACGTAAGGTCAACAGTTGTTATGTTTATATGAAGTTTGGGAACAAACCATTCAAAAGTGTTTGAGGAATTTTAAGTAATGAAAATGGGTTACGGGACCGCGACGAGATAAAAATGTGTGAAGCGATGTTATCAAAATGTGTTACGTGACAGGACGGGATGTTACAGACAACGTGATTCCTATATAACCCCCAATTCACTTTATGAAAGCAGGGGTATAAACATGTATTTGTGTATAAAGTTTGAAGAGAGTAGAGCAAAAAGCTACTTTCCTGAACGATTAACTAAAATCTGCTGAAAACTGTATTAAGTAAAGTAGACAAGGTTGTCGTGCACCAGGCAGTCCAATGTATCGGCATTTTTCCTACTGTCACGTAATAAAACAAAGTCACCCCATGTATCGGCATTTTTTCTACAGAAAACTCAGCCATCCCATGAAATCGGCATTTTTCCAACAGTCACGTAATAAAACATAGTCACCCCATGTATTGGCATTTTTCCTGCAGTCACGTAATAAAACATAGGCATCCAAAGCCACTATACGACTACTAGATATTTTAAGCAAGTTTCATAACAGTTTTGAAGTTATGCTCCAGAAACAAAGTTTGACAGAGAGAGGGCCCTCATATGTACATATCCCTAAAAATGTGTAATAATAACTAAAACATCTTCTTACTTTCAACTTGAGCAAATGCCTCAATGTATTCGTCAGTAAGCAGAGGGGTGGGTAGCTCTCTGAGAAATTGTTTCATTAATGCAGCTACATCATTGGGTGTAAGGTCCTCCCCCCAGATGAATGTTCCCTGATAGAACTTCTCCTCCATCTCCTGACGAAGTTGCTGAAATGACAAGATGTGTTATGGAACTGGTGACAATAATAATAACAATGACAAGAGTTGATATTAAGGAGCTGGTGACAATAATAATGACAATGACAAGAGTTGATGTTAAGGAGCTGGTGACAATAATAATGACAATGACAAGAGTTGACATTATGGAGCTGGTGATAATAATAATGACAATGACAAAAGTTGATGTTAAGGAGCTGGTGACAATAATAATGACAATGACAAGAGTTGACATTATGGAGCTGGTGATAATAATAATGACAATGACAAGAAATGATGTTAAGGAGCTGGTGACAATAATAATGACAATGACAAGAGTTGACATTATGGAGCTGGTGATAATAATAATAACAATGACAAGAGTTGACATTATGGAGCTGGTGACAATAATAATAACAATGACAAGAGTTGATGTTAAGGAGCTGGTGATAATAATAATGACAATGACAAGAGTTGATGTTAAGGAGCTGGTGACAATAATAATGACAATGACAAGAGTTGACATTATGGAGCTGGTGACAATAATAATGACAATGACAATAGTTGACATTATGGAGCTGGTGACAATAATAATGACAATGACAAGAGTTGACATTATGGAGCTGGTGACAATAATAATGACAATGACAAGAGTTGACATTATGGAACTGGTGACAATAATAATAACAATGACAAGAGTTGATGTTAAGGAGCTGGTGACAATAATAATGACAATGACAAGAGTTGACATTATGGAGCTGGTGATAATAATAATGACAATGACAAGAGTTGATGTTAAGGAGCTGGTGACAATAATAATGACAATGACAAGAGTTGACATTATGGAGCTGGTGATAATTATAATAACAATGACAAGAGTTGACATTATGGAGCTGGTGACAATAATAATAACAATGACAAGAGTTGATGTTAAGGAGCTGGTGATAATAATAATTACAATGACAAGAGTTGATGTTAAGGAGCTGGTGACAATAATAATGACAATGACAAGAGTTGACATTATGGAGCTGGTGACAATAATAATGACAATGACAAGCGTCGATGTTAAGGATTGGATTGATTGAATTGGATTTTATAGTCGCACCAACAGCTAAGGTCATATGGCGACTTTCCAGCTTCCATTGGTGGAGGAAGACCCCAGGTGCCCCTCCGGGCAATTTTCGTGCACGGGCGGGCACCTGGGTAGAACCACCGACGTTCCGCAAGCCAGCTGGATAGCTTCCTCACATAAAGATTCCTAGGCCCCTGAGGGATCTTGATGTTAAGGAGCTGGTGACAATAATAATAACAATGACAAGAGTTGACATTATGGAGCTGGTGACAATAATAATGACAATGACAAGAGTTTATGTTAAGGAGCTGGTGACAATAATAATAACAATGACAAGAGTTTATGTTAAGGAGCTGGTGACAATAATAATAACAATGACAAGAGTTGACGTTATGGAGCTGGTGACAATAATAATAACAATGACAAGAGTTGATGTTAAGGAGCTGGTGACAATAATAATAACAATGACAAGAGTTGATGTTAAGGAGCTGGTGACAATAATAATGACAATGACAAGAGTTGATGTTAAGGAGCTGGAGACAATAATAATAACAATGACAAGAGTTGATGTTAAGGAGCTGGTGACAATAATAATGACAATGACAAGAGTTGATGTTAAGGAGCTGGTGACAATAATAATAACAATGACAAGAGTTGATGTTAAGGAGCTGGTGACAATAATAATAACAATGACAAGAGTTGACATTATGGAGCTGGTGACAATAATAGTAACAATGACAAGAGTTGATGTTAAGGAGCTGGTGACAATAATAATAACAATGACAAGAGTTGACGTTATGGAGCTGGTGACAATAATAATAACAATGACAAGAGTTGATGTTAAGGAGCTGGTGACAATAATAATAACAATGACAAGAGTTGATGTTAAGGAGCTGGTGACAATAATAATAACAATGACAAGAGTTGATGTTAAGGAGCTGGTGACAATAATAATAACAATGACAAGAGTTGATGTTAAGGAGCTGGTGACAATAATAATAACAATGACAAGAGTTGATGTTAAGGAGCTGGTGACAATAATAATAATAATAATGACAAGAGTTGATGTTAAGGAGCTGGTGACAATAATAATAACAATGACAAGAGTTGATGTTAAGGAGCTGGTGACAATAATAATAACAATGACAAGAGTTGATGTTAAGGAGCTGGTGACAATAATAATAACAATGACAAGAGTTGATGTTAATGAGCTGGTGACAATAATAATGACAATGACAAGAGTTGATGTTAAGGAGCTGGTGATAATAATAATGACAATGACAAGAGTTGATGTTAAGGAGCTGGTGACAATAATAATAACAATGACAAGAGTTGATGTTAAGGAGCTGGTGACAATAATAATAACAATGACAAGAGTTGATGTTAAGGAGCTGGTGATAATAATAATGACAATGACAAAAGTTGATGTTAAGGAGCTGGTGACAATAATAATAACAATGACAAGAGTGTTAAGGAGCTGGTGACAATAATAATGACAATGACAAGAGTTGATGTTAAGGAGCTGGTGACAATAATAATAACAATAACAAGAGTTGATGTTAAGGAGCTGGTGATAATAATAATGACAATGACAAGAGTTGACATTATGGAGCTGGTGACAATAATAAGGACAATGACAAGCGTTGATGTTAAGGAGCTGGTGACAATAATAATAACAATGACAAGAGTTGACATTATGGAGCTGGTGACAATAATAATAACAATGACAAGAGTTGATGTTAAGGAGCTGGTGATAATAATAATAACAATGACAAGAGTTGATGTTAAGGAGCTGGTGATATTAATAATGACAATGACAAGAGTTTATGTTAAGGAGCTGGTGACAATAATAATAACAATGACAAGAGTTGATGTTAAGGAGCTGGTGACAATAATAATAACAATGACAAGAGTTGATGTTAAGGAGCTGGTGACAATAATAATAACAATGACAAGAGTTGACATTATGGAGCTGGTGACAATAATAGTAACAATGACAAGAGTTGATGTTAAGGAGCTGGTGACAATAATAATAACAATGACAAGAGTTGACGTTATGGAGCTGGTGACAATAATAATAACAATGACAAGAGTTGATGTTAAGGAGCTGGTGACAATAATAATAACAATGACAAGAGTTGATGTTAAGGAGCTGGTGACAATAATAATAACAATGACAAGAGTTGATGTTAAGGAGCTGGTGACAATAATAATAACAATGACAAGAGTTGATGTTAAGGAGCTGGTGACAATAATAATAACAATGACAAGAGTTGATGTTAAGGAGCTGGTGACAATAATAATAACAATGACAAGAGTTGATGTTAAGGAGCTGGTGACAATAATAATAATAATAATGACAAGAGTTGATGTTAAGGAGCTGGTGACAATAATAATAACAATGACAAGAGTTGATGTTAAGGAGCTGGTGACAATAATAATAACAATGACAAGAGTTGATGTTAAGGAGCTGGTGACAATAATAATAACAATGACAAGAGTTGATGTTAATGAGCTGGTGACAATAATAATGACAATGGCAAGAGTTGATGTTAAGGAGCTGGTGATAATAATAATGACAATGACAAGAGTTGATGTTAAGGAGCTGGTGACAATAATAATAACAATGACAAGAGTTGATGTTAAGGAGCTGGTGACAATAATAATAACAATGACAAGAGTTGATGTTAAGGAGCTGGTGATAATAATAATGACAATGACAAAAGTTGATGTTAAGGAGCTGGTGACAATAATAATAACAATGACAAGAGTGTTAAGGAGCTGGTGACAATAATAATGACAATGACAAGAGTTGATGTTAAGGAGCTGGTGACAATAATAATAACAATGACAAGAGTTGATGTTAAGGAGCTGGTGATAATAATAATGACAATGACAAGAGTTGACATTATGGAGCTGGTGACAATAATAAGGACAATGACAAGCGTTGATGTTAAGGAGCTGGTGACAATAATAATAACAATGACAAGAGTTGACATTATGGAGCTGGTGACAATAATAATAACAATGACAAGAGTTGATGTTAAGGAGCTGGTGATAATAATAATAACAATGACAAGAGTTGATGTTAAGGAGCTGGTGATATTAATAATGACAATGACAAGAGTTTATGTTAAGGAGCTGGTGACAATAATAATAACAATGACAAGAGTTGATGTTAAGGAGCTGGTGACAATAATAATAACAATGACAAGAGTTGATGTTAAGGAGCTGGTGATAATAATAATGACAATGACAAGAGTTGATGTTAAGGAGCTGGTGACAATAATAATGACAATGACAAGAGTTGATGTTAAGGAGCTGGTGACAATAATAATAACAATGACAAGAGTTGATGTTAAGGAGCTGGTGATAATAATAATAACAATGACAAGAGTTGATGTTAAGGAGCTGGTGACAATAATAATAACAATGACAACAGTTGATGTTAAGGAGCTGGTGATAATAATAATGACAATGACAAGAGCTGATGTGAAGGAGCTGGTGACAATAATAATAACAATGACAAGAGTTGACATTATGGAGCTGGTGACAATAATAATGACAATGACAAGAGTTGATGTTAAGGAGCTGGTGACAATAATAATAACAATGACAAGAGTTGACATTATGGAGCTGGTGACAATAATAATAACAATGACAAGACGGGTTGATGTTAATGATCTGGTGATAATAATAATGATAAGGCGGGTTGATGTTAAGGAGATGGTGATAAAAATGGTGATGACGATGGGGACGAGGAAGAAGTAGATGAGGAGGTGGGTGATGTTCATGGTGGTGGTGGTGAAGATATCGATGATGATGAAGAAAAGGAGGTAAATGACGTTTATGGTGGTGGTAAAGATAATGATGATGATGAGACAGAGGATGAGGAAGTGCGGTGAGCGAGCAGTGGGTGGCAGGTTAAGGATAACTGTTCCAGACAAATTTTATTTATTAAAACCATAAAGGGCCACAACTCCACCAAAAATCATTCAACTGGAACACAATGACAATATACTCTAGTGATCATTCCCACCTAGTTTAAATGAAATAAAATCATTCAACCGGAACACAACAATATTCAAACTAGGCTTACTACTGATCATCGGTACCAGGTTTGGATGAAATCCGGCTAGGGGTTCAGGATAACTATTCCAGACAATAGTTGTGTATTAAAATCTTTAAATGGCCATAACTCTGCCAAAAATCATTTGACCGGAACATAATGACATTCACAACTGGGCTTGGTACTGATCATCCCCATCAAGGTTCATTGAAATCTGGCCAGCACAAAACAAATATAACACCCTTAAACTTCGTAGGTTGGTGACTCCCTTCCACTTCGTGGGTGGGGGAAACATAATAATGATGCTACTTGCCATGGATGATGATGATGATGTTGATAATGATGATAATAAGCATCACAATATACAAGTATGTGGATTGTGTGTCACTTATTTTAAACAATTTTAAATGCTGTATATTGACTAACAGATGTACCTTAACATACAATATGACCATACAGACCTACCTTCACACGACTAGATGATCCAGGAATTCTAAGAATGCCTTCTGTGTCTAAGCAATGTTTGACTAAATATGACAAAATCTGCAACAGAAAAAACAACATATTTTTAAATAGTTTGGGTCCTGGCAACATTTAGTTAAGCTCAACAAAACCTGCTAAAACTAGAATTATCATTGAAGGTCAGGATTACCTCGGCTTTTTTTGTAGAGGGACATGAAGTCATCAATTATTATGTGTCTATGAAGTCTGGGAACAATCCATTGGAAACTGTCCGAGAAATGCAAGTAATAAAAATGTGTTACGTGTCACTATATGGAGTTATGGACAGCATGATTCCTATATAGCCCCCACTTGACCAAACTTCACTTTGCGTATCGGGGTTATAAAAGTTAAAATATGTTTTGGGTCAAGAAAACATGTTTATAAGTGCTAATTAAATCTGCAACAGAAGAAAATATTTTAAAACATGTTCCTTATCAGATCAAGGTATCATTTTAATAAACGTGAAACAATCTGCAATACACATGACTTTTGTTTTCGACTGGTTTGACTTTAGTTAAACACTATATAACATGTTTAGGATCCTGACACGATCAGTGTTTGCATTTGTTAATATCCTTCATTTTCAAAATACGCAATATTATAAATTACTTAGGCAGTACAATTTAACTCTCATATAATCTACCGGTGCGTTTTCATTGACCGCCAGTATATATTTAAAATGTAATATGGGGGTGTTCCATGAGGTACATAATACTACGAGTTTAGATTAGCTACAGACACAGAAGTGGTACTTACTTCATGAAATACAAGTGGTATCTTTGTATGAGGTTTCAGTTTTTGATCATGCTCCATAATGGCGAGTAATGGTACTCCAAATATACCATGCTCTGAAAATATGTTATAAAATAAAAAAGAGCCAAGTGGTCATGAATCGCTCAACTTATGAAAGTTGTCCAAAGTAGACGCAATGAATGAATGAATGGTGTTTTACGGCACGTCGACACATAAATAGGTCATATTGTGGGCAAAAACTGATGAAAGATGAATAACCGAAGCAGACAATTCCAAAGGTCTTTACGTAAGTGAGCGAGATAAAAAGGTCTGGTAAGTTCAGAGATGAAGACTTATTAAAGATTTTCCAATATAACTCTATTTCAAACTCAACATTTGAACAAACTTGATTGGAGATTTATGCTGTTCTACACCCAAGTCCTCAGTTCAATTTCTGTCTAATATTTTAATCAGAAAGAGTGCATGTAACCAAGTACATTTGCGTATAAGCGTTTATTTATCCTCGCTGTATTGCACCAAGCATTTTAGCGAGCAGACCTAGGTTTAAAGTCTCATCCGAAGGACTGGTAAGGTAGGAAATACTTTTTAAATATTTCGATAATTAACCCAAATTCGATCCTGGCGCGAACTCCAGTGTAAATAGACCATTCTGGCTGGTTTTCAAACTTGTCCGAGCTTTCATTGATATTAACAACCTGTTAAAGTTTGTTAAAGATTGGATGAAAAATGAAGGTTCTATCGTCTTAACGAGGTAAAAGCTAACAGATGACAGACAGACAGATGATGGACAACACACCATCCCATAAGCTCTGCTGGCCCTTGGTCAGTAGAGCTAAAAATTGCAAAATCTTGATTTGAGATATGTGTTACAACTGCCTATAGATGATACATGCACAAATCTTCTTTTTTTTTTTCATAAGTCACCATTTCATTTCCTTTCAAGAAGCAATAATTCAGACGAGTTTTTTTTATTTATTTATTTTTTTATCAGAAACACTTCTGAAAATATTGCATCTCAGTTTGTCCAATATTACCTTTGTGTCGCTTTTTTGTTCTACTTCTACTGTAATTGATATGATGTTCATCAAATATGGCAGTCATCTCGAGCAAAGCCCGTTTCTTCACCTGTTCCAGGTCTTCGTTACTGATGTCCTGTACGCGTGTGATACCCAGCTTGTCAGGCACTAGAGAGAAGTTCTGAAATATAAAATTACAAAATAGCATGTGAGACACAGTTGGACTTTCGTAAGAGATTTATTCTGAAATATCTAATTATAAAATAGCATTTCCGAAGAACAAGGAATGCTTTTTGGGAAGAGATAACATCGGCAAAGTAGAAATACTAAATTCTCAATTCCAGTCTGTCTACACAAGGGAAGATACATCCAGCCTAGCAGATAAAGGCCCCAGCCCCTACAATGAGATGAAAGACATCACCAGAAGCCCAAATAGTTGCATATAATACTGAGACAGGTTAAAGCTCACAAAGCGACATGCCTAGACTCTATACCCTCGTTTACAGTGAAGGAAGCAGCAAACAAACTCGCTAAGATCCTAACCATGTTATACCAGAGCTCCTTGTAAGTTCTAGTAGACTATAAGAACCTTTCATGGGTATCCGGTGAAGATAGGGAATTCCAACCCTCCAACCCATCACTCAGGTATAAGTGTTTTTATCGGAACCTCAACGTTTTTATCGGAACTGAGGTTCTGTTGAGGTTCCGATTAAAACACTTATACCGAGGGTTGGAATTCTCTATCTGAACCGAATACCCATGATAGATTCTTTTTCTTGCATAGCATTGCATATCAGAGACATGTTGTGCGTTGACGCACCAGCTACTAACGTTTTACATGTTTTCCTGCATACCGGATGTTGGCGCGCGTGAATTTTATCTCGACCCTAGGGTGAGATGGAAATATCTAGCCGCGGTAAAATTATGGATATCCATGTCCAGTATGCAAGAACTCCTTGTCCCGTATGCAAGAAATCCTTGTCCGGTATGCAAGAAAAGGGAGAGACACATCAGGCAGCAAACTATCAACCTGTCTCCCTTACTACAGCACATAATCCATAACATCATCTTAGTTACTTTGAAATCCAGAATAAATTGTGTGACAACCAACATGGATTTCGGAAAAAAGTGATCGTGCAAGACCCTACTACCTGATTGTCACCATTCAGAACCCAGTCCTGCTACAGGAAGAAGAAAAAGCATGAGAGACACATATTCCCTAACAAAAAGAGATGCCTTCTGAAATATTAGAAGTCCTGTGAGTATTAACGGCAATTGAAACCCAAATCACATGCACAATGAACAATCAGTAATGATGAAATAACTTCAAATAGTTATTTGAACTATCAAATAAGTTATAGAGCTTTCGTTACAATCGATGTAAAATAAATAAGTTTTAAACTAATTGCAATTATGAAATAAATATTTTACTGTATTTTCCCGCAATTTTATGAAAAATTGAATTGAATTGGATTTTATAGTCGCACCAACAGCTAAGGTCATATGGCGACTTTCCAGCTTCCATTGATGGAGGAAGACCCCAGGTGCCCCTCCGGGCAATTTTCGTGACCGGGCGAGCACCTGGGTAGAACCACCGACGTTCTGCAAGCCAGCTGGATAGCTTCCTCACATAAAGATTTAAGAAAAATCATGCAAACATTCCCAATTGAGACAGTATGGTTTATGTTCCAAAAATACAGGGAAAAAAACACTGCAATGTTCCTTGATTAATGAATCAAGCTGCTTATTTTAATGCTCACTTTGACAATCATGGCTAAAATTATTAATATAGGTAGCTATCTTCATTTGTCAATCATGATTTAAAAATATATTAACTATTAATACCGTATTTACTCTATCAGTTTGGACGGGATAAAATAATAAAATTGTTCGGTGTCCGGAAATATAACTTTCCAAAATTAACGCATATTTGCCAATGTCCGAATATTTTGAGAGGAACCGTAAATTAACATTCTACTGTTAGTATTTTTACTTGTGATGTTCGGGGCAATCTCACCTTCATAGTTTACGGTAATTACGGTAATTACGAAAATCCGTCCATTAATTATCACTTATTGGTAATTATTCTTCCCAGACATAATGTAATTATTCGTCTATCTAAAATTACGGTACTCAACTTGAGCAAACCCTAAAACCTGTGAAATCAGTACACCGAGACACACTTTACACGTGGGTAGTGGAACTGTCAGGTTCTAGTCACAAGTGTAGTTAATGCTGGCTAGTGTGGACTGTGTAATAGTATACTGGGCTATATGCGATTCAATCCACAACAGTGAACTAATAAAAAATGTGTAAACAATGAACTATTGAACAATTGTGACATGTAGTTTATTATATTAAATTATTATATTTTGTTTGAAATGTAGCAATAAACTTTATTGAATAATGAGACAATGCAATTTTTAAACATGTTTTTTAATTTATTACAAAATAAAAACATACAAAGTATTGCAGAAAATAAATAAAGAAAAAAAACACAATTAAAATTATAAAATAGTCGTGTTCTTTGTCCATTTAATTGCACCATCATGTTATTCCTCAAATCGAAGCTAAAAAATAAGGCATGCCATGCTTATAGTATGAAATAAAAAATATTTGATCTCTATACAAACAGACATCAAATCGCATAGCACTTTACCTGTGTGAGCGAGTCCGTATTTTTTTGCTGGTAATGCCAGATAATGGAATGGCCCACTAGCTACCAAAACAACCCGTAACACCTACAGTGTACATTGGAATGGTTTTACCTGGTGTAAACAATTGTTTCAACACGTGCCTGACCGATTACACAGAATTTATATGGATGTTTATAAACATGGGTCAGTAATAATGTAACTGTTTCAAAATGGCTCGTTAATAACAGTAAAAAATCAAGATCAGAAACTTTTTATGTAATTGCATCAAACAAGTTACAATTAAATTCATTGAAGTATATTCTGCTGCTTCTGTTGGTAATTATCGGGATGTAATCAGCAATTAGAAGAAGTCGTTGATCGTAATTTTAACCTCTCATTTTCGGCGAATAGTTCATCTTTTCCCGATGTCCGAATTTATAAAACCATCAAAACTATTGAAATAAGGTTGATTTTTAATATGTCCGAACACTAGTTTTATTATTTCCTTCAATTAATTAGGTGTCCGGAATTAATGAGTGTCCGGACTCATCGAGTAAATACGGTATATATACTTATTTCAATTCTATGTGTAAAAGACTTGCACTTCTCCTAGAAAGAAAATTTAAGGACCTGTGACGTTGAGGGAGTATGGCAATAATAACGTTAATTGCCAAGAACGTTCAAAATCTTGGTCTATATGTATACTGGTATTAATATGTAATAAACTAGAACTATTACTGAAGGTGATGAATATGCCCGCTTTTTTGATCCGTTGTTATGTGTATATGAAGTTTGGGAACAACTCATTCAAAACTGTTTGAGGAATGCAAGTAATAAAAAAGTTAGCGGCGTGACCTGACAAACAAATCAATAATCAACCAATGTTTTCATTAAAGAAGCAATTTTCTTGGTGACTCGCCCATCATGTGTGTATTTTGTTTTATTATACCGCACAATATAAGATGCCCATACCCATAGACAACAATGTGTAATTTCTTACTATCTCACGCGAGGGTGATAGTACAGGGTGATAGTAAATCACATGCGCAGCTTTGATGCGCGATGTTTCGGTGACGTCATCGGCTCAGTATGGTGAAATTGCTATTTTTAACTCTTCATACCTTCAAAAGTACTTGACCGATTTCAATAAACTACCACTCATTTTCTTAGTTACACTATTTCCGATCCAACGATATAACATTCATAGCAACTTTTAGAAAAAAAAAAAAAATTCAAAAATGGAATCTGGCAAATTGAAATCGGTACAGAAAATGAATCTTGTTTTTGCCCGAGGGGATTTCGGTATAATAAAATAAATATCACATTCATGAGAGGGTGATAGTAAGAATGTTCATCCTGAGGATATGATTATCGCCCGAGGCGAAGTCGAGGGTGATGATCAATATCCGATACTCGTCGGGGGCCATTTTCCGTCACTTATGTAAACATAAACTAATTTTTCAGACAAATCTATGTATCCTGACAATTTTTACTCTATTTTCTGTTAGGTTACCTCTTCCTGGAAATTTGATACCAAAGAATTTTGTTTTATATAAATTATCGAAGTGGCACGTGACCTTTTTATAAATAGACTAAAACTGAGAAATCATTTTGTTTACAAGCCCAGTTTCCGTCATGTATTTTATCGAGTGATAGATTCAACTAGGTCAAGATCAGAGGCGTAGCCAGGTTTTCAAAATGTATACGCACACTGGGGGATGTTGTGGGAGGGGGGCACCCCCTCCCGCGGGTGGGGGTCCGGGTGGCCTCCCCCGGTAAAAAAAATAAAATAAGGAAGGAAATTGTGCATTCTGGAGCATTGTTTTTTATTATGCTCGGCGTTTTTTGTATTACGCACGTGCGTATTGTGCATATAGGGTGCTACGCCCTTGAAGATACAGTAAACTTTTATGAATTAGAAACTTGTTTGCAAGTCTATTCAACAATTTCATTGTAATAATGGTATGTTTGCATTGTTCCATCAGTCACATTGATCGTTATAACAATGCGCCTGGTAATGTCAATGTAAAATGTTCAACGACGACAATTTACAGTAACTCTGTATAAATCAAACAGATACAGGTTGTACGAGTTGCTTCTCTTTGGTTAAACTATATAATCACGGTATATTTTACTGCGTTCACTGAAGAGTGATAAAAATATGACGTCATTACAGTGTTATTCTTTTAATAGTTTATTATGCGGTAGTAAGCGCGCACATCCCCAACACCATATAAGGAAATCACATTTTTCGGAGAAATCCCTTTTATTTTTGTACCGCTTATTTACTTTTTCGTTGTTTTTCCTGTTTCCAACCTTCAGTTATAAACGTCTGACAAAAAGTGACATCGCATAAGTAATTTGCAGTGTAAAAATGTTTTTTAAATGAGAATGACGGAAACTGGGCTTGGACGGAAACTGGCCTCAAACGAGTATAGTATTAGATGTTACTGTGAACATTTAAATTCAAACTATAATCATCGATTTTCTTTTATTTAAGTATAAAAAGCCATTCTACCTAAACAAATATTAGTAAAATCTCCCAAAAAGACTTGTATACAACCAAAAACAAACCTTTAGTTTTAATTTTTTGAAAAGTTATAATCATTACAAAGAAACTTACAGGTAAACTATCGCTACTCTGTGAATTCAACGACACGGATTTCTCCACGTGGTTCATTCCATTATTTCCTGTTTCCTCGATGCTGAAATCGAATGTAATGTCCGAGTCGGATATTGGGGACAGCTGGCTGTTCCGTTTCAAAAATGTACCTTTCTGCTCCATACTCAGCATTTCTACACCTATACAGATGTAAACAGATTGAATGATTCAAAGTCTTCATAATATGATAACGTTGCGATAAGCACATAATTCTGGAAGAAACTAAACCACCAAATAACAACAAAATTAATCTACAAAACTGTTTATCAAAAGTTTATCCAGGTGTTCAGGTCATACAATAATGCATATGTGCCGATTAAAGGTATAGTATTTTTCACGGGTTCTTAACTCTTAATTCGACGCTCCAGTTTTGGGGTTTGGCCTGGCTGGTTAAAGCCACTTATATTGCATCTATAGAGTTTGGATTCTCAAAAAATGTAAGTTATATACAAATCTCGTCGTCAGTAGGTTTAGAAACGGTGTACATACATTGTAAAATTTGGCTCTTGTTGGTGGGATAGCTTCTTAAAAGTTGCACCGCTCTTCAATCAGAAATTGCTGATAAGATTGAACTTGTCATTGTTGAAAAAATTTAACCGGCAATTCTTGACAAAAAGTAAGAACAGATAAATCAAAATGGTACTGTTTACAATCCGATGCATCACTACGTGGAAACAGCTCTTATAGAGTATGATTAGACGGCAGAATGTATCACTTGAAGTGTATTAGACCATATCTTAATAGAACTGAGCACAGCAAAGCAGAAAACACTTCATGGTGTTAACAGACTGGTAAGTTTTTCTCGAGATAATGATAACTCACTGTGAGCGGTGCACAGAAGAGGGGTTAGGATGTTGCGTTGTAAACCTTCTCGCCTCTCACTGCTGCAGGTTCGAATCCCACTGGGAGCTCAACTTGTGAAAGAGTGTTGATTCTTACTGATGGTGGGAGGTATACAGTGCTGGTTCTAACCAGGAAAATTGGGGTGGTCTGCCTCTACCATAGAAAAATCAACTATCATAATAATATGGCCTAAAATGGGCTAAAAATAACGTAAAACATCTTTCAAACAAACTGTTCACTGTGAGCTGTTTCAACATAGTAATGCATAGGAGTGTTGAATAGGTTTCCCATATTCAAAATTCAATTGTTTCTGAGAAAGATATGCATAACCAGCAAATAGATGAGATTAATGATTTTTATTTTACTTACTACAAATACCTTAACAATCTAGGACTTTTAAAGTCAAGCGGTTGTTCACATAACTTCACAGGGCTTGAAATGGTCTCTTACATGGTACTCTACCTTGAACTGCAAGTGCCTCCATGGCTGGGATGGTAAAGAAGCTGCGTCTGAGACCTTCTCGCCTCTCACCACTCCAGTTTAGAATCCCACTTAGAGATCAACTTATAAGCGAGAAAGTGTCAATTCTTTCGAATGGCGAGAGGTATACAGTACTGGTTTTTACCCAGGAAAAAAGTGGGCGGTCTTCATCTACCACTAAATAATCAACCGTCATATATAGGCTATTAGCCGAAAATGTGCCGAAAATGATGTCAAACACCATTCAACCAACCTTGGACTGCATTGCCGAGAACCTCTTCAGTCACTCCTGACATGGAGTAACCTCCCTTGTTCTTCATCACTCGACCTTTGCCTGTCCTGATCTGACTGTTGGCCCATTCTGGGTGCACAACTTCATTCCTGGGCGAGGTCGCGGGACTCCTCGGCATCTACAAGAAGGATGATCTCTGCAGTCAGGAATCAGGATTTTTTTTTATTAAAAAGTATGACACGGGAGTTTGTTTTTCTCATTTTTGGGGGAATTAATTATTTTCTGAAGTTTGTTGGCTTTTCTTCAAACTTACTGAAACTTGCTGACTTCATTCCAATTTTCTGTTAATAATATAAACCGCTGTTGTTTCAATCCTATTTCTCTTTCCTTTGACCCATTTTTCAAATTTAAAACTTATGTCATGTTCTCTCTTTGTATGATGTGGATTTTTAGAGTGGAAACATTGCATCTATATATTTAGTATCACATCTATACACTGCTGACATGGACAGATGATATGTTGTATCACATCTCATTCTGCAGTCTATATAATACTGTCACTGTATTTTATATCACATCTGAATCTATATAATACCGCTGATGATATTTTATATAACAATTGTGAAATCTATACCGAAGTTGACAGTATTTTATATAACATTAACAATCAATACTGAAGTGGTGGATATGTTATATAACTTTTGCCATCAATATGAACATTTTAACTTGTCAATTCCAATTTCTGTTTGATGCCTATGCTGAAAACATTGTACGTAGAGAATGCATGTTGCATAACTCCCCTGATCGTAGGAGTAGCACCTTGAAACTTTACTGCAGTCCACCAAGGCATTGATCCCCTATGCTGTAAAAACGTTACATGGTGAATGACTAACTTGATCCGCTATGCTGTAAAAACGTTACATGGTGAATGCCTAACTTGATCCCCATGCAATGCTGTAAACATTTTACATGGTGAATGCCTAACTTGATCCCCAATGCTGTAAAAACTTTACATGGTGAATGCCTAACTTGATCCCCTATGCTGCAAGAACTTTACATGTTGAATGCCTAACTTGATCCCCTATGCTGTAAAAACTTTACATGGTGAATGCCTAACTTGATCCCTTATGCTGTAAAAACTTTACATGGTGAATGACTAACTTGATCCCTTATGCTGTAAAAACTTTACATGGTGAATGCCTAACTTGATCCCCTAGGCTGTAAAAACTTTACATAGTGAATGTAACTTGATCCCTTATGCTGAAATAGGAATAAACCAACAACGCATAATTATACAATATATGCTGCAAAAATATTTATTTTTGTGATGCTAATTTAAAACTCGTTCCCGTTTAAAAATCAGAATTTAAATTGAAATCAAATCCATGTTCCTGACAAGTTTCATTTCTTTATTCCAAAGATTCTCTGCCTTTGTCGTCCTAATTTACCAAAGGAAAAGTAACGTATGTTCACTTATTGCGAGATAATAAGAAAACTACATATAATGAAAATCTGTTATCTGTTAATGCATGGCCAATATTGAAAAGCTTATTTTATAGATAACTGTTAGTGGTTATTATACTTATCCCAGCATCCTACAGTTACCTGCTCATTATCGGATTCCTGTTTTATGAAATTTAATGTAATCTAAACTTTGCCAAATCACATGACAAATTACTAAACTTCAGAAAACAGAACTGAATTCTTAACTGAATTTGTACACATGTAAAAACATAATTTCTTGTATTGGGACAATTCTGTGTACACCACAAGGTCCAATATTATTAAATATCGGTGAGTTGTGACAACTGATATTATAAAATATCCATGAGTTGTGACAACAGAAAAAAAGCCTTGGATTTATTGATGTATGAATATGAACAATGTCAGATGGTGTGATTACACCAATAAAAGGTAAAGATCAATGATCATGTGATGTGATTAACCAATGGAAGGCAGTGATCAATGATCATGTGATGTGATTAACCAATGGAAGGCAGTGATCAATGATCATGTGATGCGATTAGCCAATGGAAGGCAGTGATCAATGATCATGTGATGCGATTAACCAATGGAAGGCAATGATCAATGATCATGTGATGCGATTAACCAATGGAAGGCAGTGTTCAATGATCATGTGATGCGATTAACCAATGGAAGTCAGTGATCAATTATCATGTGATGCAATTAACCAATGGAAGGCAGTGATCAATGATCATGTGATGCGATTAACCAATGAAAGGCAGTGATCAATGATCATGTGATCTATTTTAATCAATGAAACGCAATGCAAGGTACTGAGACGGAGCAATTATTAAGTGATCATTAATAAGATAGTAACATAAAAATTATATAGTCAATATTAACAAACACACACTACACATCATCATATACAACAAGAGCTGTCAGAGAACAGTGTAGCTCGACTATTTACTTTTTCAGAGAATAAAGAATTATACCATCAGAAATAGAGGCATCTCTTCTCAAATAAGCATTTTAATATTCTTTAAAGATGTCAGGTATGCTCTGCTATATATTTATGAACAATACAAACAAATGAGATTTTAAGGAAATAAATATCGGGAATGCGGGTGGGGGGGGTTGGGGGTTGGGTATGGCTAAGGGTCAACTGATATCACCGCATTGGGACCATGGACAGTCTACCTGTCAAGTTTCGAAAAGCGGACAAAGCTTTTCATTATCAGGTCATGGTGACCTTGACCTTAACCTATTGACCCAACATGTATAAGGGTCCTCCTGTCATCAAGGACAATATACCTGTAAATGAGTATGAATATAATTCATGAGTATGGATATAACTCTTGAAAAGTTATACAGTGGACAAGGTTTGTTTATTTTCAAGTCACCAGGTGACTTGACCTTGAACTTATGGACCCAAAATATGGGTCATCATGGAAAGTATACCTGTAACGTTTCATGAGTGGCTATGCGTAGAGTTAAGTTGAATTGAATTGGGGCTTTTATGGCTCACCAACACAAAAAGATTATATGGCGCCAACATGAATGAACATTCCAGACTCACTCTTCATTTACATCTAGATAAAAGTATGTGAATGGCCGTAGAACCATCTCACCGTCAGAACTGCAGAGTTGCTGCACATTCTCTTTTAAACACTCCATTTTTCGCTGGAGCAATGACAGGCCTTTTTCTGCCCATTTAGGGAAAAAGACCCTGGACAAATTGGGAAAATTTACGCCGTAAATTTTACCCAATTGTGAAAACATTTAATCGCTTTACGCCTCAAATTGGGAATTTTCATAAGTTAGTTGTAATATACATTAATATCAGGTTGTTTTAATTGCCTGGTTTCAATACATGATACATGATTTAAATATTGTTATTTTTATAGTATTTCCTTGTAAACATTTGTATATTTGACCTGACTTTGTAAAAAAAAAAAATAAAAAAAAAAAATAAAAAAAAAAATAAAATAAAAAAAGGAAGGGGAATTTTATTTCAGAATTGGGAAAAAACAACTATATTTGGCATTGGGAACGGGTCCGATAGTCGTGAGTAGAAAAAGGCCTGAATGATCACTGTTTTCTGCCACCACTCAAGTAGCGCCTGAAACAATATAGCAATCATGATGAAGACCTTTGTGAATTGAACTGAATTGGGGTTTTAAGGTGCACCAATACATGAAAGGTTATACGGCACCTAACAGGCATTAACATGCCAGGCTCATCCTCCATGTACATCGAGATAAAATATGGAGAATAGGCCTAGAACCGTCTCACCCTGAACTGCAGAGTTGCTGCAAATTCTATTGTAGACACTCCATTTACGCTGGAGCCATATTATTGTTTTTCTGCCACTGCTCTAGTGATATGAACGAGATGGCATCTGAAACAATGCAGGGGTCATGATGAAGACCTTGAATGAGCATGAACTAAAAATGATAAAATGAACATGAATTTGGTGGGGGGGTTCTACTCCTCTGCCTTCTGCTCCAACGGAATCTGCAGTGGCCCTATTCTTTGCCCCTTAACCAAACATTGTGAAGAATTAAAGACAGACAGATTGAATCCAGCATACCCAAACTAAACTTCCCGCGGCAGGGGTGTAATTTCTCTTTATCATGCAACTCTCTAGATATTTAATGGGGAAGATCATCCCCAAATGTAATTGAGCTATAAATGGACAAGAAATGTAAGAGATACACACCTGTAAACAAAGCTTACATGCTAAATTCAATATGAAAAAGCACATCTAATGGGTATCACAATTTACGTTTCAGGGATAAGAATCAAATTACTTCCGCCATGTCCGCAGCATAAAAATTAATATACTGAAAAAATAAGTTCAGCAAGTGCTTCTGTACATTTAGCTTAAAGAAATTGAATGCTATTTTATAATGTGAAGTATTATAAACATTTGTATGACATAGGGTCATCTTCTCTTTCACTAATTAGTTGTGATCCAATGTATCAGAGTTATCTCCCATTTAGTTAAAACAGCGTATTTCATATTTAACAAGAGGTCAATGACCTTGAAGCTCTACTGATTGATTTTGATTTCAGGAAGTAGTCGCTACAAACTGGTTTTTTGAAAATCTATTTTTAGCCGTGGTGGCCATCTTGAATTTCCGGCCAACCTGAAATTTTGCTAGGATCAATTAGACATCAAGAGCAACATTCCTGTGAAGTTTCATGAAAATCCGTCAAGTAGTTTCAGAGGAGTAGTCGCTACAAGTTTTCATTATATAACTCTATGTAAACAAAGATGGCCACTGGCAGCCATGTTTAACGTCGAATCAAAATAATGTTCGACTTGAATAACCATCATGTCATGCTGATCATTTTAGAAAAAGTCCCATATCAATATCACTTATAGTTTTCAAGAAGTAGTCGCTACAAACTTGTATTTTGAAAATCTATTTTTAGCCATGGTGGCCATCTTGAATTTCCGGCCAACCTGAAATTTTGCAAGGATCAATTAGACATGAAGAGCAACATTCGTGTGAAGTTTCATGAAAATCCGTCAAGTAGTTTCAGAGGAGTAGTCGCTACAAGTTATCATTATATAACTCTATGTAAACAAAGATGGCCACTGGCAGCCACGTTTAACGTCGAATCAAAATAATGTTCAACTCGGATAACCATCATGTCATGCTGATAATTTTAGTTTCAGAGGAGTAGTCGCTACAAGTTATCATTATAGAACTCTATGCTCCATGTTTAACGTCGAATCAAAAGGATTTTCGACAAGGACCAACATCATGTCATGCTGATCATTTTAGAAAAAGTCCCATATCAATATCTCTTATAGTTTTCAAGAAGTAGTCGCTACAAACTTATTTTTTAAAAATCTATTTTTAGCCGTGGCGGCCATCTTGAATTTCCGGCCGATCTGAAATTTTGCTAGGATCAATTAGACATCAAGAGCAACATTCCTGTGAAGTTTCATGAAAATCCGTCAAGTAGTTTCAGAGGAGTAGTCGCTACAAGTTTTCATTATATAACTCTATGTAAACAAAGATGGCCGCTGGCAGCCATGTTTAACGTCGAATCAAAACGATTTTCGACAAGGACCAACATCATGTCATGCTGATCATTTTAGAAAAAGTCCCATAGCAATATCCCTTAGAGTTTTCAAGGAGTAGTCGCTACAAACTTGTTTTTTAAAAACCTATTTTTAGATTTGGCGGCCATCTTGGATTTCACATCTACATGAATTTTTGCTAGGATCAACTAGACTTCATGGGCAACATTTCTGTAAAGTTTCATGAAAATCTATTCAGTAGTTTCAGAGGAGTAGTCGCTACAAAAAAAAAGTTAACGGACGGACAGACGGACGGACAGACGGACGGACGGACGACGGACGCCGCACCACGGCATAAGCTCTGCTGATCTCTGATCAGTAGAGCTAAAAATACCAATATGATAAAGAACATGGCCAAACATCACTAAACAATAGTTCTGGGTTTCAAGTTATAAAACTGCAAAATCAATGGATACTAACCTTGTCATTATAATGCAATTACGAACCAAAGTTTAAAAAAATTGAAATTACCTCCCTTTACATTTAAATAAGAACGAAATTATAATATCTGTAAAACAGGTAGATTAAAACTTTTTTTTCTTTTTCGCAGATATAGTTTAAAACACAATGCCCTGCATATATCGGCTAATTATGTTAATTATATTGTTAATGATCTCTGCCACACATAGCCTAGAATATGTGCAAATGAATTTGCCATGCAATTTACTTGCTAAACTTCTTTTTATCAGTATATTATACGGAAGCTCATGCCTACATTTAGTTGAGCTAGGACAAGAAATGTAAGAGAACACAGCTTACAAGCAAAACTCGAGGTGGAGAGGGACATAAATGCCAAAACCGACGCCGGGATGATTACATAAGCTCTCTTATTCTTCGAATAATCGAGCTAAAAAAGAAAGCTACAAATGTAAAAGTGTTAATAATGCAGAAATTAAAGGCACAGTAACTCATTTTTAAATGATATATATATTTAAAATATTCTTCTAAGGTAAAGAGTTTACAAACATCTGCAACTATAAACCAATCAGGGACCATGTAACATGTATTTTATGCTTACATTATATAGTATTATTATAGTATATACCAAAGGGAATAGATATTCTACACATTTTACATAATTTGCTCATTCAAATGTTCAGCCTTTAAAACAGGTCTTTATCAAGATCAGTATAACAGTATGTCAGGGGCGTTCTTGGGGCTAATTTAGGTATACGCACCATCGAGTGTTGGATTCACAAATGTGCCTAACCCCCCTATACCTTCAGTTTTTATTCCATTTTTCGCATTTTTAGCCTTTTTTATTTGTTCGCTTTTTTAATAGCCTGTACGCACGTGCGTCAGTGCGTATGCCCAGGTACGCCCCTGTATGTGCCTACATCAGTAGTCATTTCAGAATGTCAAGTTATAAATACTGAATTGTACCATTTATGATGTCAACATGATATGGCATTGTGCATAAGTCTCAATAACGTTTCTGCATCATATCCAATATAATTTTTTTAATTCAATATTTATAACCTTAATAAATTTATATTCAAACTTCAGTGATTTACATATAATTGTTTAAATAACCAATTTAATATAAAAAAAAAGTTTGATGCATTGGCTGTGTGTACAAATTTAGAGTTCTCCCTACACTCCTTCAACCATCTTTGCTCATGTATGCATGCACACTTCTTTGATTCAGCACTCCTTGCAGCCCAATTATGTGAAATGAATTTGCAAGTTTTGGTCATCTCCCTGTTATCAAGTATTTAACCCTTAGCCCTTTAAGCACGACTATAATAGCCTTTGCGTCCATTGTAAACCCAGATCAGCCTGCGCGTAACTCGTAGCTGATCTGGGTTTACAATGTCTGGCTGCTGATCAGTCATTTTCCCCAAAACACCCCTTTGTCACATAAATGGAATGGTCTTAATTAAAAGAAAAAACAGTCCATTATATATATGTAGCGGGTTAAGGATTTAATGTCTTATTATTGCCAATAGTAAAACTAGCACAATTCTCGTGTTCTCCATTTTGAATTTACAGTATCCCCTTCCACCTCCCCACACCCCACCCCCATCACAACCCACTTCTTACCACTCTTTAAATTTCACAAAAATAAAAGAAGAAATCAACAGAGGATTGTAGGTAATAATGAGATCTTACTTTCTAACTGCACTAATAAGAAAAGCATTTACCACTTTATGGCAATAAAAAGGCAACAAGTTTTGGGAAGTTAAAAGCAACTAAAATTTCACATTTTAAACCTTATAAGCCCCACCTGGTGGTAGTCTCCCCCCATCCCCACCTAACCCACCTCTCCCCCACACTCCCGAAGACTCCCCCTCATACACACACAAAATAAAATGTGTTTCCACTAACCCCACTGCCCCTAGCCTTTTTAAAATATATAGATCACATGCTTACTCAAATCTAAGTTAATGCATTTAAATGTAGTTTTATAGTTTGACTGATACTCATATAAAATGTTTGAAGTCTGGAGAAAAAATAAAAACACAACAATTTAAAGAAATTAACCCACCAAATAATGTCAAAATTACACTTCAAAACTGTTTATCAAAACCTCATCCAGGTGTTCAGTTAATTCAACGCTCCAGATTTGGGGTTTGGCCTGGCTGCTTAAAACTGTTTATATTGTGTCTATAGAGTTTGAATTCTCAAAATATCTAAGTTATATATATATATATATACAACCGTTTAAGATTGAGCATGGAATTACGTTCATACTGACGCAATGTCATCGCGTGCTCAACTCCGCCCCCGTCCTCGCTGGCTGAATGTAAACACGAGTGAAAATAAATCTCGATTTGAATCCGGCGGAGACTGCTGGGGAAGCCCGAAATTATTTTCACAATCCACAGCATCTATATAATAGCAAAAAGGTGAACTGTACTCAGTGTTATGTTATGATATCGATTTTTGTCACGCGAGACTTGTAGGCAAGTGGGAGGTATCAACTAGTTTCAATTCACTGAATTCTTCCATTTTATTGGACGGCTTCATCGGTTGTTTATATGCCTGACGCGTCAAACATCTACTGATGTAATTCCAGGCTCAATCGGGAATGACTGTATCTTTTCATCCGTAGGTTTAGAACGTATATATATATAGTACATATATTGTAAAATCTGGTTGTTGTTAAAGGGATAGCTACTTTAATAAAAAAGATTAATCATCCTACCGACCATTTTTTTCTGAAAATTAGTGGAAACACACCTTTATGGGGAAACACCAATTTTTGGTAGGGCCTAATAGTATTCACACTAGGAATAATTATTTAGAATTAATTGTTAGTTTTCTATAAGCAGATACATTAAAGCTGTCTCATTCAAACCTCAATAACTATGCTGCTGATAAATTTATGGGACGTTGGACTTCTTGGTGATATCTGAAAAATCATGAAATCTGAAACTGTAAAATTGACGATTTGGGAAATGCTTTTGATACTGTGAACTGTGCAATTAGAATATTGTGAACTGTACAATTATAATACTGTGAACTGTACAATTATAATATTGTGAACTGTACAATTATAATATTGTGAACTGTACAATTAGAATATTGTGAACTGTACAATTATAATATTATGAACTGTACAACTATATTATTGTGAACTATTACGAACTGTACAATTAAAATCTTATGAACTGTATTGTAAACTGTACAATTATAATATTATGAGCTGTACAATTATAATATTGTGAACTGTACAATTATTATATTGTGTACTGTACAATTATAATATTATGAACTGTACAATTATAATATTCTGTACAATTATAATATTATGAACTGTACAATTATAATATTGTGAACTGTACAATTATAATATTGTGAACTGTACAATTATAATATTATGAACTGTACAATTATAATATTGTGAACTGTACAATTATAATATTATGAACTGTACAATTATAATATTATGAACTGTACAATTATAATATTGTGAACTGTACAATTATAATATTATGAACTGTACAATTATAATACTGTGAACTGTACAATTATAATATTATGAAGTGTATAATTATAATATTGTGAACTGTACAATTATAATATTGTGAACTGTACAATTATAATATTATGAACTTAACTGTACAATTATAATATTGTGAACTGTACAATTATAATATTGTGAACTGTATTGTAAACTGTACAATTATAATATTATGAGCTGTACAATTATAATATTGTGAAATGTACAATTATAATATTATGAACTGTACAATTATAATATTATGAACTGTACAATTATAATATTGTGAACTGTTATAATATTGTGAACTGTATTGTAAACTGTACAATTATAATATTATGAGCTGTACAATTATAATATTGTGAACTGTACAATTATTATATTGTGTACTGTACAATTATAATATTATGAACTGTACAATTATAATATTCTGTACAATTATAATATTATGAACTGTACAATTATAATAATTATAATATTGTGAACTGTACAATTATAATATTGTGAACTGTACAATTATAATATTATGAACTGTACAATTATAATATTGTGAACTGTACTTATAATATTATAAACTGTACAATTATAATATTGTGAACTGTTCAATTATAATATTATGAACTGTACAATTATAATACTGTGAACTGTACAATTATAATATTATGAAGTGTATAATTATAATATTGTGAACTGTACAATTATAATATTGTGAACTGTACAATTATAATATTATGAACTGTACAATTATAATATTGTTAACTGTAGAATTATAATATTGTGAACTGTACAATTATAATATTGTGAACTGTACAATTATAATATTGTGAACTGTACAATTATAATATTATGAACTGTACAATTATAATATTATGAAGTGTATAATTACAACAGTATGAAATGCACAATTATGAATTTATAACATTGTAAACTGTACATTTAGAATATTATGAACTGCACAATAATATTATTGTGAACTATTATGAACTGCACAATTATAAATTTATAACATTGTGAACTGCACATTTATAATTCTATAAACTGCACAATGATATATTATTGTGAACTGTACAATTATACAATTGTGAACTGTACAATTACAACACTGTGAAACTATAATTGTGTGACCTGTACAATAATAATATGACAAAATGCATAATAATGTTACTGGAAAATGTACAATTAAAATTTTGTGAACTGTACAATTACAATATTGTGAATTGTAAAATTATTATATTATGAACTGTAAAATAATTATTATTTATCATGCAGAGATGCACTTTTCTGCCTAATAAAGGGGTGATCTAATAAATTTTGCTTTATTAGGCACCAATAAAGCAAATGAATGCAGAATTCCTCGGCGTTTATTGTATGTAACGTTATCTGACGTCTTGTTCGTAACGTTATCTGTCATAAAACAAACAAAAAACAACAACATGGCGGCGTCCTCGATAAGCGTAACATTCTGCGAAATAGATAATAATAGTAATTCATACAGAAAATGTGGATATTATGTCAAACCTTTTACTATCAAGTTTATTAGGCTCGGCACGAAAAAACGTAGAATGGCTCGCCATTCTTCATAGAGCCTCACCATTCTTTGTTTTCTAAGCCTCATCTAATAAACTTGATATTAAAAGGCACTGTACAAATGTAATACTATGAACCGATGATTGTGAACAGTACAACTATGATAGTGCTGAAAAAAATAACAGAACTATGAATAAGCACCAAACAAGAATTGAATTGAATGTTGTTTAACGGCTCATCAACACAGTATAGGTTATTTAGAGCCGCCCCAGAGAGAGGGGAAGGATACATAGGAATCCGGGAACCGTGCCCTACTCTTATTATAGAATAGATTTCTATGGTTCTTTAACGTGCTCGGAGGATAGACCGATACACGGGACCGCCCGGTTTACGTCCCCATCCGACGGACGGGGCTAAGGGAAAGTGTCTTGCCCAAGAACACACCGGCGGAACTCAGTGGCACCACAAAGGATTGAACCCGGGGCCTCCGGTTACAAATTCGCCGTGCTACCGACTGCGCCACGCCAGCCCTCTCACCAAACAAGACATGTTAGGGCCAAGTTTCATTCATATAAGGAAAGATGTTTTATAGAATCAGTTATGTCCGTGTGAAATTGGTGGAGTAGACATCTTGAATATTCAAGATGCTTAAGAAAACACAAAATGCCAAGAAACATGCACATTCAAATAAAACTGAACTAGAAATTGTTATTGTCCATGGGACAAAAACGTATGGCTCCCCCACTCGCCCGAACAGACATAATTGACGACTCTGGGTCCAACTGTTCTTTATTGATCTGAGATCGTTTTGATATTCAATATCCCTGTGACTGTATGTACTATCTGTATCCGTAAGGCCACATAAAAAAATATATGTGGTTCAAGTAACCCGACCGACCCTAGGTCCAACCATTCTCTAGTTATTGATCGGACAGTTTCACCGCAACCTTGACCTTTGACCTAGTGACCCCAAAATCAATAGGGTCATCTACTGGTCATGACCAACCATCCTTCCAAGTTTGAGGACCCTAGGTCCAACCATTCTCTAGTTATTGATTGGACATCGTTTCACCGCAACCTTGACCTTTGACCCCAAAATCAATAGGGTCATCTACTTGTCATGACCAACCATCCTTCCAAGTTTGAGGACCCTAGGTCCAACCGTTCTCTAGTTATTGATCGGACATCGTATTAATAGTCAAGGTCACCACGACCTTGACCTTTGACCTAGTGACCCCTCTACTTGTCATGACTAACCGTCGTTCCAAGTTTGAGGACCCTAGGTCCAACCGGTCTCTAGATATTGATCGGACATCGTTTTGATAGTCAAGGTCACCGCGACCTTGACCTTGACCTTTGACCTAGTGACCCCAAAATCAATAGGGGTCATCTACTTGTCATGACCAACCATCCTTCCAAGTTTGAGGACCGTAGGTCCAACCATTCTCTAGTTATTGATCGGACATCGTTTGTGACACAGACAGACCTACGGCCTTGACCTTTGACCTAGTGACCCCAAAATCAATAGGGGTCATCTACTTGTCATGACCAACCATCCTTCCAAGTTTGAGGACCCTAGGTCCAACCATTCTCTAGTTATTGATCGGACATCGTTTTGATAGTCAATGTCACCGCAACCTTGACCTTTGACCTAGTGACCCCAAAATCAATAGGGGTCATCTACTTGTCATGACCAACCATCCTTCCAAGTTTGAGGACCCTAGGTCCAACCATTCTGTAGTTATTGATCGGACATTGTTTTGATTGTCAATGTCACCGCAACATTGACCTTTGACCTAGTGACCCCAAAATCAATAGGGGTCATCTACTTGTCATGACCAACCATCCTTCCAAGTTTGAGGACCCTAGGTCCAACCATTCTCTAGTTATTGATCGGACATCGTTTTGATAGTCAATGTCACCGCAACATTGACCTTTGACCTAGTGACCCCAAAATCAATAGGGGTCATCTACTTGTCATGACCAACCATCCTTCCAAGTTTGAGGACCCTAGGTCCAACCATTCTGTAGTTATTGATCGGACATCGTTTTGATAGTCAATGTCACCGCAACATTGACCTTTGACCTAGTGACCCCAAAATCAATAGGGGTCATCTACTTGTCATGACCAACCATCCTTCCAAGTTTGAGGACCCTAGGTCCAACCATTCTCTAGTTATTGATCGGACATCGTTTGTGACACAGACCTACAGACACGCAGACATTGATAGTCAATGTCACCGCAACATTGACCTTTGACCTAGTGACCCCAAAATCAATAGGGGTCATCTACTTGTCATGACCAACCATCCTTCCAAGTTTGAGGACCCTAGGTCCAACCATTCTCTAGTTATTGATCGGACATCGTTTGTGACACAGACCTACAGACACGCAGACAGAAAGCACAAAATCAATATGGCTCCCCTACCACACTTCGTGTGGGGGAGCCATAATAAGCTATTTCAGCGTAGATGATTATGAAAATATGCTTCATTCTGGTAACTGCAGTGCTATTGAACCTGAAATCCATCCACCCCATATCACACACTATTGTATTAGTCTACTCTATCAGAAATACTGCAACCCCATATTCCACACTATTGTATTAGTCTACTCTACCAGAAACACTGCCACCCCATATCCCACACTATTGTATTATTCGAGTTGTCTCTCCCAAATATACTTCCGCCCCATACTACTGTATAAGTCAACTTTACCAAATATACTTCCACCCCATATCAAAAATATCTTGTATTCTACCAGAAATACTTCAACCCCATATCACACAATATCCTTGTATTAGTCAAATCTACCAGATATATTTCCACCTCATATCACACAATATCTCAAACATGTGTCTAACCTTGCTAATAGTTCCTATCCGTTTCCTGTATGCCACGAGGGTTGGAGACGAAACTTCTTTTGGGGAATCTGGGCTACAGGGGGGACATGACATTTCGTTTTGGAGGAGAGCAGTCAGGTACGACTCTTCATTAGGACTAAACTGACCAACCTGATACATATAGGGAGATTTGGTTTCCAATTTATCGAGGGTATCTTTGGAACCAAAGTTCTCCCTGGTCAGAGTGGAGGAATATGATTCCAAGCCAGAATCGAGAGAATCGAGGGTGTCGCAGGATGAGCTTTTGGACCCTGATGGACTGGTCAGTAGACTTCCGGAGTCGTGACTATCTGACCTCTGATGGTATATACTACGGTCACCATGGTAACCATCAACACAGTCTTCTATGACAGTTTTATGATATATTTGGAAAACTTTAGCGCATGATGTTGAGGGTTTAGAGCTAATGGAGGATGAACCGACTTCATTTGTTTTTTGATTAATGGGTTCAAGATAATTACTAGGTTTTATGGTTGGACCTTGACCTGACAACATGCTGCTATGGCAACAGTCAATTGTGGGGTCATTAAAATTGAAAACATAAGACGTTTTAGGACTTGCTGAGATGGCAGTCAAAGTCTGAAAGAAAATATACAAGTCATGATGCATAATCAATTGAATTTTGAATTTCTTCAAATTCTGAATAAAAACAAGAGGGCCAAATGGCCCTGAATCACTCACCTGATTACACAGTAAACACTTAACCAACACTTAACAAATGCCAGGTCTGTTAAGTTCATCAGAAAATTTGCTTAAATATTTTCTATGTAACTCTTTGTAAAACTGACACAAAACTTGACTGAGCTTTTAACTGAATTGAATTGAATTGAATTGGGGTTTTAAGGCACACCAACACATGAAAGGTTATATGGCACCGAACAGGAATTAACATGCCAGGCTCATCCTCCATGTACATCGTGATAAAATATGGAGAACGGGCCTAGAACCTTCTCACCCTGAACTGCAGAGTTGCTGCAAATTCTATTAAGTTGTACCAGATCCTGTAATTGTTTCATACACAGTAGAATGGTGGGATAGTGATGACAGGTCCTGTATAGTTTCACATAACCTTTTGAATGGTGGGATAGTGGTGCCAGGTTCTGTAATTGTTTCATATACAGTATAATGGTGGGATAGTGATGCCAGATCCTGTAATTGTTACACAGAGCCTGTATAGTAGTGGGATAGTGATGCCAGATCCTGTAATTGTTACACAGAGCCTGTATAGTGGTGGGATAGTGATGCCAGATCCTGTAATTGTTACACAGAGCCTGTATAATGGTGGGATAGTGATGCCAGATCTTGTAATTGTTACACAGAGCCTGTATAATGGTGGGATAGTGATGCCAGATCCTGTAATTGTTACACAGAGCCTGTATAATGGTGGGATAGTGATGCCAGATCCTGTAATTGTTACACAGAGCCTGTATAATGGTGGGATAGTGATGCCAGATCTTGTAATTGTTACACAGAGCCTGTATAGTGGTGGGATAGTGATGCCAGATCCTGTAATTGTTACACAGAGCCTGTATAGTGGTGGGATAGTGATGCCAGATCCTGTAATTGTTACACAGAGCCTGTATAGTGGTGGGATAGTGATGCCAGATCCTGTAATTGTTACACAGAGCCTGTATAATGGTGGGATAGTGATGCCAGATCCTGTAATTGTTACACAGAGCCTGTATAGTGGTGGGATAGTGATGCCAGATCCTGTAATTGTTACACAGAGCCTGTATAATGGTGGGATAGTGATGCCAGATCCTGTAATTGTTACACAGAGCCTGTATAGTGGTGGGATAGTGATGCCAGATCTTGTAATTGTTACACAGAGCCTGTATAGTGGTGGGATAGTGATGCCAGATCCTGTAATTGTTACACAGAGCCTGTATAGTGGTGGGATAGTGATGCCAGATCCTGTAATTGTTACACAGAGCCTGTATAGTGGTGGGATAGTGATGCCAGATCCTGTAATTGTTACACAGAGCCTGTATAATGGTGGGATAGTGATGCCAGATCCTGTAATTGTTACACAGAGCCTGTATAATGGTGGGATAGTGATGCCAGATCCTGTAATTGTTACACAGAACCTGTATAGTGGTGGGATAGTGATGCCAGATCCTGTAATTGTTACACAGAGCCTGTATAGTGGTGGGATAGTGATGCCAGATCCTGTAATTGTTACACAGAGCCTGTATAATGGTGGGATAGTGATACCAGATCCTGTAATTGTTACACAGAGCCTGTATAATGGTGGGATAGTGATGCCAGATCCTGTAATTGTTACACAGAGCCTGTATAGTGGTGGGATAGTGATGCCAGATCCTGTAATTGTTACACAGAGCCTGTATAGTGGTGGGATAGTGATGCCAGAGCCTGTATAGTGGTGGGATAGTGATGCCAGATCCTGTAATTGTTACACAGAGCCTGTATAGTGGTGGGTTAGTGATGCCAGATCTTGTAATTGTTACACAGAGCCTGTATAGTGGTGGGATAGTGATGCCAGATCCTGTAATTGTTACACAGAGCCTGTATAATGGTGGGATAGTGATGCCAGATCTTGTAATTGTTACACAGAGCCTGTATAGTGGTGGGATAGTGATGCCAGATCTTGTAATTGTTACACAGAGCCTGTATAGTGGTGGGATAGTGATGCCAGATCCTGTAATTGTTACACAGAGCCTGTATAGTGGTGGGATAGTGATGCCAGATCTTGTAATTGTTACACAGAGCCTGTATAGTGGTGGGATAGTGATGCCAGATCTTGTAATTGTTACACAGAGCCTGTATAGTGGTGGGATAGTGATGCCAGATCCTGTAATTGTTACACAGAGCCTGTATAGTGGTGGGATAGTGATGCCAGATCCTGTAATTGTTACACAGAGCCTGTATAGTGGTGGGATAGTGATGCCAGAGCCTGTATAGTGGTGGGATAGTGATGCCAGATCCTGTAATTGTTACACAGAGCCTGTATAGTGGTGGGTTAGTGATGCCAGATCTTGTAATTGTTACACAGAGCCTGTATAGTGGTGGGATAGTGATGCCAGATCCTGTAATTGTTACACAGAGCCTGTATAATGGTGGGATAGTGATGCCAGATCTTGTAATTGTTACACAGAGCCTGTATAGTGGTGGGATAGTGATGCCAGATCTTGTAATTGTTACACAGAGCCTGTATAGTGGTGGGATAGTGATGCCAGATCCTGTAATTGTTACACAGAGCCTGTATAGTGGTGGGATAGTGATGCCAGATCTTGTAATTGTTACACAGAGCCTGTATAGTGGTGGGATAGTGATGCCAGATCTTGTAATTGTTACACAGAGCCTGTATAGTGGTGGGATAGTGATGCCAGATCCTGTAATTGTTACACAGAGCCTGTATAGTGGTGGGATAGTGATGCCAGATCTTGTAATTGTTACACAGAGCCTGTATAATGGTGGGATAGTGATGCCAGATCCTGTAATTGTTACACAGAGCCTGTATAGTGGTGGGATAGTGATGCCAGATCCTGTAATTGTTACACAGAGCCTGTATAGTGGTGGGATAGTGATGCCAGATCTTGTAATTGTTACACAGAGCCTGTATAGTGGTGGGATAGTGATGCCAGATCCTGTAATTGTTACACAGAGCCTGTATAGTGGTGGGATAGTGATGCCAGATCTTGTAATTGTTACACAGAGCCTGTATAATGGTGGGATAGTGATGCCAGATCCTGTAATTGTTACACAGAGCCTGTATAGTGGTGGGATAGTGATGCCAGATCCTGTAATTGTTACACAGAGCCTGTATAGTGGTGGGATAGTGATGCCAGATCTTGTAATTGTTACACAGAGCCTGTATAGTGGTGGGATAGTGATGCCAGATCTTGTAATTGTTACACAGAGCCTGTATAATGGTGGGATAGTGATGCCAGATCCTGTAATTGTTACACAGAGCCTGTATAGTGGTGGGATAGTGATGCCAGATCCTGTAATTGTTACACAGAGCCTGTATAGTGGTGGGATAGTGATGCCAGATCTTGTAATTGTTACACAGAGCCTGTATAGTGGTGGGATAGTGATGCCAGATCCTGTAATTGTTACACAGAGCCTGTATAGTGGTGGGATAGTGATGCCAGATCCTGTAATTGTTACACAGAGCCTGTATAGTGGTGATATAGTGATGCCAGATCTTGTAATTGTTACACAGAGCCTGTATAGTGGTGGGATAGTGATGCCAGATCCTGTAATTGTTACACAGAGCCTGTATAGTGGTGGGATAGTGATGCCAGATCCTGTAATTGTTACACAGAGCCTGTATAGTGGTGGGATAGTGATGCCAGATCCTGTAATTGTTACACAGAGCCTGTATAGTGGTGGGATAGTGATGCCAGATCCTGTAATTGTTACACAGAGCCTGTATAGTGGTGGGATAGTGATGCCAGATCCTGTAATTGTTACACAGAGCCTGTATAGTGGTGGGATAGTGATGCCAGATCTTGTAATTGTTACACAGAGCCTGTATAATGGTGGGATAGTGATGCCAGATCCTGTAATTGTTACACAGAGCCTGTATAGTGGTGGGATAGTGATGCCAGATCTTGTAATTGTTACACTGAGCCTGTATAGTGGTGGGATAGTGATACCAGATCCTGTAATTGTTACACAGAGCCTGTATAGTGGTGGGATAGTGATGCCAGATCCTGTAATTGTTTCATAGAGCCAGTAGAATGGTGGGATAGTGGTGCCAGATCCTTTAATTGTTTCACAGAGGACGTAGAATGGTGGGATAGTGATGCCAGATCCTGTAATTGTTTCATAGAGCATGTAGATTGATTGATTGAATTGGATTTTATAGTCGCACCAACAGCTATGGTCATATGGCGACTTTCCAGCTTCCATTGGTGGAGGAAGACCCCAGGTGCCCCTCCGGGCAATTTTCGTGCACGGGCGGGCACCTGGGTAGAACCACTGACGTTCCGCAAGCCAGCTGGATAGCTTCCTCACATAAAGATTCCTAGGCCCCTGAGGGATCGAACCTACAGCGGTGAGGGGCAAGTGATTTCAAATCAAAGATGTTAACCACTCGGCCACGGACGCCCCAGAGCATGTAGAATGGAGGGATAGTGATGCCAGATCCTGTAATTGTTTCATAGAGCATGTAGAATGGAGGGATAGTGATGTCAGATCCTGTAATTGTTTCATAGAGCATGTAGAATGGAGGGATTATAAGTGATGCCAGATCCTGTAATTGTTTCATAGAGCCTTTAGAATGGAGGGATAGTGATGCCAGATCCTGTAGTTGTTTCAAAGAACCTTTAGAATTGTGGGATAGTGGTGTGAGGTCCAGTAATTGTTTCACAGAGCCAGCAGAATGGTGGGATAGTGATGTCAGATCCTGTAATTGTTTCATAGAGCCAGTAATAGCAGTGTAAGTTGCATTTTATTTTAGAGCATCCATAGAATGGCGGTATGACAGTTATTATGTCATGTTAAGGGGTATCTAATAGCCAGTAGTAGAATCATGGGATAGGGTTTCTGACTCCCTGTTAAGGTATATTTAAGAAAATATATAGACTAGTGCATGGGGCAGGGCTGTCGTACTGTTAAGTTTAACACAAAATAAGTAGAATGGTAAGGCAGGGCACTCACACTGTAAAGGTTGCTGTCACACTGTAAAGGTTATATAAATACATAAATAATGTTGGGATAAGGCAATCAAGTCCTTTAAGGCGTACTTAATAATATCTAAGAGACTGTAGAATGAAGGGCCGACATGCACTGTTAAAGTGTACCAAGGTCCATCGAAATTTCTAAAGATTGGTTAAATGCTTGGTCAGTGAAATGACACAAAAGGAATGTTACTCCCTGTTAAGCTGTTATTAAGAACTTGTTGAACAATGACCTGTTGAATAGTAGGACAGGACATGCACTCCATGTTAACAGCCTGTAAACTGGTAGGACAGAGTGGACACTCCGTATTAAAGTGCAGGAAGCCAGGAACATGTAGTAAAATGACTATCATGCCCAGTTGTCATTGTTTATGCAAGAGCTTTTTTAATGCCTGAATCTTAATTCATATTTCTATCAATTTGTATGGAGGGTGTGAATAAGATATTCAAATCAAAAATCTTCCTAAGATGGTTATTCCCCATACTGCCTAATATGTGTCTGTTTCATAAGCTAAACACAATGCAGTACAGTTCTGCTAATTAATTCAATTATATGCTTCCCTCTCCCCCAACCCTCTCCCCCACCCCTTCCAAAACCAGAAAATATTGCCAAAATTAAATCAAAACATCATCATCATTGAAGGTATCATGTAATCACCTCAAGTTAATTAACTTCAGCTTGTTTCTATCGGGTTTTCAAGTGAACGTCAATCAGATTCTAAACCCATATTAGTCTGACTGTAACGGAAGCTATAATTGGCTAATTCTATAGCTATACACAATCTCATTGGATAAGGCAAGGGTATTACCTGTAGTCTAAAATGTAAACAACAATGGCGAAATTTGTCTCAGGGAATATCACAAGAGTATGCAAGCATGCGCCCTTCATATTTCTGATGAGCTGGGTTTCCGCCATGATCAATCAATTAATATAATCTCTTCCCTGTGACTTCTATGCATAAACAACATGTCAATTATAAAGCTGCGAGTTGGTTTCACTTCCTTTGAGTATGCAAAAAAGCGAAATGGTAAAGTGACAGGGGAAAAGGGAGACTAAATTGTTGCCCATGTTGCCCTCTAGTTTGAACCCTGTATATAACCAATCACTCACACAATTGTCAAAATTGTATTTTTTTTTAGCTTTTTCTGCTTCAACAGTTTCTGTGTGAAAGCAGCAATATATTGGGCAGTGCATGCTTCTGTAAAACTTTTTTACCCCCTTTTTTTACATGTTTAATTTGCATATAGACCAGTAAAAAAGTAATATTTTGACATTTTAATTCTCTTTTATATAAAATATTTATATTAAGTTACAGAAACATAATCAAACGCAGGTTAATATATCATATTGCAGATTTATGTTTTGACAACAGTCACCCAAAGCCTTGGAGGATATTACAATTTTAGTGTGCAAGAGAAGCGTCTTTGTTTAGCCAACCCTATAATTTTAGTTTTAAACTCTATGAACAACCCTAATTTCATAACCATTGAGAATTTTATGATGTTAATATGTTAACGTTGTCACCTAATGCAATATATAAATCTTAATTTGCGATCAAGTCTAGTAACCATACAAATAAATCTTGCTAGGCTTAAAACTTAAAATATTGCAACCACTTGAATATATGTCAATTGAATGTAATTCAAAATCATTATTCTAATCTAGCAGCAACTAAACAAATATTGAAAAACTCATAATTTACAATATTTACTTAACCCTTAACCAGCTACATATATATAATGAACTGTTCTTTCTTTGAATTAAGACCATTCCATTTATGTGGCAAATGGGTGTTTTGGGGACAGATCAGCAGCCGGACAATGTAAACCCTGATCTGGGTTTACGATGGACGCAACGGCTATTATAGTCGTTCTTAGCGGGTTAAAGGGACACATGGCAATCTTGAAGTTTTTAAGAAACATTAAAATATATGTCTCAATTTTGACTTTAAACATAAATAAAACATCATTGAGTTTTAATTTTGTAGACAAATTGTTGGTATCCCTATGGGTATGAACTGTGCACCACTTGTCGCAGATTTGTTTTTATATTGCTATGAAAGAGATTTCATGTCGAGTCTTTCACCAGATACCCAGGCAGATGTTATTGAAGCCTTTAATAACACCTCTTGGTATCGGGATGATATATTGAACACTGAGAACCCTTTCTTTTCTGCTGTGGTTAATAATATAATTTTATATCCTAAAGAACTTCAACTTAACAAGGCTAATATTTCTGATACTAATTAATGCTTCTTTTCGCGATTTACAACACTCCATTGAAAATGGTGAAAAAATTAGCAAAATTTACGAAAAGAGAGGATTTTAACTTTGATATTGATTATCCCCATTTAGATGATGATCCCCGAGCAATTTCTTATGGGGTCTATGTATCTCAACTTACTCGTTTCTTCTACAGCTTGTACTCGAATTGAGGACTTTAATAACGGGCTACCGATATCATAAACTGTGTAAAACCTTTGCAAAATTGTATTATCGTAACGCTGATCTTCTTTTCAAATATAAAAGTAATTTAAGAATTCTTCTGCGACAAGGACTATCACAACCTGACTTCTATGGTGATGTGATTTACAAACTTAGTAAGATCCTTGGTCATGATCCTTTTCATACTATCTTTGTTAAATTTGTTGAACTTGTTATACGGTTTACCAAAAGAGGTTATAACACTATCATTTTGCAACGCACTGCATGCTTGGTGGTAGACCCATTTACAGTTCGCCACTATACTTTCCTCTTTAATTGTGCAATGACCGGACAGGCTGTGGACCCTATGATGATGTCTACCTAAAGTCCAAAAGGACGGTGACGTTTGATGTTTGTCTTGTCGTGCCCTCAATTTATTTGTTCTCTTGTTGCTCTGGTTTCTGCCAAGTCATTTAGTACCTTCTTTGTGGCTTTCTAGGCTATTGTATTTTTGTATTTATATATACACGAGCATCTTTGTGTTTTACTTATATTGCCTATTAATGCTGCCTTGTTGGTTAAAGAATAGTTCATGGCAGGGATTTCTTTATTTACACTGTCCCGTTTTATTGGGATGACAGTAGGGTAAGTTTGAGGTTTGGTGCACCCTAGAACCTGGTTTAAACCCCCAGCAGCCTTTTTTGCCACTGACCATTCCAAGGCGGTAGCCCTAATGTCATTCACAGTTATGGACACATGTAGTCTTCGATTAACCTACTAGCCCGAAGCCCCGGCTAGTAAACTGTCATTCGGGCTAGTGATTTTTTTAATCTATGTAGTTGGGCTAAAGGAAAATGAACAGGTTTTCACTGTCAGAGGATAGCTAGTGACAAAAAAAAAAATTTCAGACTGCACATGTAAAAACGGAATCTGACCTGACGTGACTTCTATTTCTTCAAAAAAATAGGGACACATCAATCCAAAATTTTGCAGATAAGTCACATTTTGGAGGAGACTTGTGAAAATCATGCAAGAAAAAAGTAAGGTACAAATGTCGTAGCGGAGATCGGATGTGACCTATATTTCACATACACACAGACGACATTGTGATCGCTATGTCAAGATCCGTAAACATGCTCAACAATAAAAAATCCATATCTTACTACATTATTTCTTACTGTATTGTTATAGATTTCCCAGGTTTAAAACAGCATGGATTGATTATTGCTCTCAAATCAAGCTCATGAACAGTCTCAATCAAACCGAGACTGCAATATTTCATATTTATCGTGTTTGGCTGTTTCCAAAGGTCCACTCTCATACTCTTGCAATGTTTCCTTCAATGACGTGTAATTTTTTGTCAGCAAAGCTACTACATAATATCATGCCTGTAAGAACTAAAATTTTGAAAACTTACAAATGATAACATAATATCATTATAATTTAACCAATTGTCTTATAATTATAAATGACACATTTTTATTTGAACAGAAAACATTAAATTTCAGTTAAAATGTGCTGTTTTCGTTTTCGCAAGGCAAGTGTGAACCACCAAATATGAAAAACATGAAATGGTATGACACCATATAATATACGTTTCATTTCTCCCTTTCTGTAACAAGCCTATCTAAGATCATCTAAAACACGTGCTGTTATAATTAGTAGGGTCTAATGGCAGCCGATAATGGAAAACCCATCAAAAGCCTGTAGTTTATTGGGTTAGTAAGGCATGCAGTGGGTGCGAACCTGTTTAATCCAGACATTTTCATGTTCAGAACTTGCTGAAAATTTCATTCCACGCGGCAGGGTCGAAGGTCGTATAGGCGGCTGAAAATAGGGCCACAATAACAGTAGCTTAAAACAAATTACAAAACTGTAAAAAAAATCAAACAAGAAAATGTATTTAAAATAGAGAAGATCATAATTATGAAAAATGTCCTACTTAATCGAAGCAAAGTCTCACAGATCCCCTTTAACACCATCACACAAGGTTATCTAGAGGGATATGAGGTGAAGATGCCTTGGTCAGCGCATGAACCCAAGCAGGGCACAGATCTGTATCTCCAAAAACTGAGGACTTATCCACTAAGCTACCTAGGCCACTTCCCCTGAGTAGAAGATATATTTATTTTCTATAACAAATCTTGACAAATTTTAAGTTGAGTAACTCAATGATTGCTTGCGTCTAAGTCTCCAGCAGTACGACTTCTACATGGACTTACAGATGTCATATTCTAGTGATAATATTGATATAGCGTCAGAACCAACCGTTCCCAGTTGGACTGGTAACTCTGTTAAGTCTGATATAAAATGATGTCACACAGGGGCCTGATATAAGATAGTGTGACACAGGGTCTGATATAAGATGATGTCACACATGGACTTGATGCCATATTCTATATAGACTGTTAGGTGAAATAAGGAACATTTAAACCCAGAATTGCCTCAGCTGAGTTTAATCTCAATAATGCATTCAGCTCAGGTTCAAGGTCAACACAAAATATATTCATGCATATATGTACGCCAATTACTTATACACTGACCACTTAAATACACCACATATGCACACCACATAAATATGCCACATAGATATCAGACCACCGTATACATGCAGAATACAACAGGATAAAAGAAAAAGTAAAAATAGACATGTCAATCAGTTGGAAACATTTTTGTCATAAAATTAATGAGAAATAAAATATTTTCAAACCAATACCTTAATTCAGAACTAGTTTAAAAACGTGAGATAATCCCTTAGTAGTATGTTGTCAGCTAAGGGGGACAATCACCTGTGATGTTTTTGTTGTAGGTTCCTCCTGGGCTTCACTGTGTATGACGACAGGCTCGGCATTTCTCTGCTGAGGAAATATGTTCCGTACATCTATTTTTGTTGTGTACTTTTGTTTCTTTTTCAGTGTTGCATTTAGCGTGTCAACACGACGTTTGACCACAGCAGCATGGTTACTCGGCAGTGATGAGGTTAAAGCGTGAATTTCGTCCTCTGACACATCTTTGCCAGCTGAAAAATAAAAAGATTCAAGTGTGTTTAAAGAAATAAAGAGGATTCAAGTGTGTTTAGTACAAACGACCATTATCAAACTTTGCTGGAAGGATACAGATTTCCAGAGTTCACCAACCAGCCATGAATAAATTCCGTCAGTAGAACGAGTATTAAATATGAATATTATACTTTGCGTTTATCTTAGGCAGCATTTAACCAGTAATAATACTTTAAACAATTCAGTCCAACTTTCTCAACCGACCACGTGCATTCAGCGAGCAATTGTCTTATGCGCTACTTTTGAGCCGATCACTTTCCTTCTTTATTTTAAGTGCAATAAGCGACTTTTGCCTCAAGCGCCAAATGAGTGTTCACAATCATTTTGAACATTTAACGACCGCTTACCGGTGGAATATCCGGTCATAAGTATCAGCTTATTGTACACAAATTAAATAGATAGCCTTTATTAGTTATTAAGTGAGGAAGATGCGAAAAACAAGTTTTGACATGAGACAGTCATTATAAGCGCATTCACAACATTCTGACTCAGTCTGATAAACTTTAAGGATTTTTGCTGAGAATTATTGTTGATTGGTGTCACGTGATTGAAAATAATAACAGTTCTCGATTTTTGGAGGGAAAACAAACATTACTTGCAATTTCTTTCACTCACGCAGATGACCGTCCACTAGATAATATCTACCCAATCTTTCGAGACCTCTAACGATCAGCAATTGGGAAAATAACACACTTTTTGCCATTGGGATTGGTAACGTTTTTCGGTACCACTTATATAAGGAAAAAAAGACTGACGTTTGAAACAAAACTATGATTTTCGACAACAACTATACCATAAAACATGCATTTACAATGTAATTTTCAGCTGAGTATTTTCTTTCATAAGGGTACTTTAAAATTAAACTCAAATTGGGATATCGCTATTTTCGGATATGTTTTTATATGTGCTCTCTTCAACAAATGTTTTAGTAAGTGACCATCGTTAGAATGGTCGCTTATTACAAGTATGTAGTTCAGTTTTGCCGGTGTTGAAGCAGGTTGTTCCTATATGATCTCTTGATGGAATCAAGAAACAGCAGTAAATTAGCTATTTGAACATTTTGTCTTTTAAATCACAGTACTAGGAAATTCGCAATCACTCAGTGCTTCCTTCCTTCCCTCCATTTCTCACTCACTCACTTACTTATCCCACCTCCATCATTCTCTTCCGCAGACAGAATAGACAGACAAGAAATCCGCAGATTCATATGTCTCGCCTAACAGGTGCGGGACTTAAAAATAAAAGATAAATGATGTTTAAATGAAAGCTTGTAAATATTTTAATAACTAAAAACAATGGAGTTTACAGTTTGCTGAGATGACATTTAAGTGCATTTGTTTAAAAACAAAATGCCATTCTATAAAAAAAAACAAAAAAAACACAGGAAAACATCAACTCCACAAAAGTAGGTCAAGACCAAGACACAACTATGTCAAAACAAAATAGAATGTTTTGCATCTAGTGCATAATTATAGTTCATGAGAAAGTCAGGTAAATGTAACAATTAAAGTTATCTGCCCTTTGCTTGGAGGGTCAAGGTCACATGCACATTTGCTTTGTCACAATGCAATGTACCACTCAAGATACAACTATAAGCAAAGTTTGAAAGGTCTTAGTGCATACAATTTGTGAAAAAATGACTTAAAAGTTGAAGGTAAAAATTATAAGATTATCTGCCCTTTGCTTGGAGAGCCAAGTTCACTTTCACATTTGCTTTGTCATGTTGCAATGTACCACCCATCATACAAATATAAACTAAGTTTGAAAGATGTAGTGCATAAAGTTTGCGAGAAAGTGACCTCAACATAAATGTTGAAGGTAAAAAGTATTAAGTTATCTGCCTCTTGCTTGGAGGGTCAAGGTCACATTTTGCTTTGTCATTTTGCAATGTATCACTTAAGATACAAATATAAGCAAAAATTGAAAGGTCTAGTACATACAGTTCGTGAAAAAGTGACCTAAATGCAAAAGTTGAACGTAAAAATTATTAAGTTATCTGCTCTATGCTTGGAGGGTCAAGGTCACTTCCTCATTTGCTTTGTCACGTTGTGATGTACCACCCAAGATACAACTATAAGCAAAATTTAAAAGGTCTAGGGCATACAGTTTGTGGGAAACTGACCTAAACGCAAAACTTGAACGTTGACGCATTCGCCTTCGCCGGAAAAGCAACACCTATGTTTCTTTTTTTCTTCGAAAAGGCGAGACAAAAAACAGACGAGATAAACATGCATACATATACATACATAAAGCAAAAAAAAAAGGTTAACTATACCTTCATATCTGTTGACTAGGAAACCGTACCCTGCCTCATGCAACCAAGCAGCCTCCTGCTCCCCTTCTGTAATACAAAACATCAAAGCATTATTGGCTTACATGGCTTGGAAAAAAGACTTTAATAATCCATAACCCATTATGGGATAAAAAAAATCTATCAAGGCTTGAGAATATTTTGTTGAAGGGGTGAGAATTTTGCTGAAGGGGTGAGTAGGTTGATGGGGTGAAAAATTGTCCAGGGTCGAGGCGTTTCCAAAATTCCTGGTAAAAATCTAATTCCAGGTGTGAGTAAGAGGCCGAGACTTCCCAAACCTTGCATAAACTAAATGGGTGTTCCGCGCAACACGTGTATCGCCTGTCAGCGCTTTGTCAGTATAACGTTTTTTGGACCCAGATAAATGACCCTGACAAACTGGCCTGACTAAGTTTTCGAGTGTGTGTGTGTGTTTGTGTAGTTCCGTTAAGCCTCGCGTTATCTCCGCCGAGATGGATACAATAGAGTCTAGACTATGATCTGTGCTGAGTATGTTGGTTGATCTGGTGCTGCTGTGTAGTTGTTTCCGTTGTCTATATGTAGTTGGTTGTCGCTTTCACATAAACTTGTATTTAACCCATATAATGACCTTCAGTGTGACCATGACCTTTATATTTTAGTATGGCCATGTCGATGTTGTCATGATGAGTATATATTGAAAATTTGAAGAAGAAATATCATGAAATGAGGAAGTTATAGCCAATGTTAAGTTTTCGTGCAGAAAAAACTGAGTATTTAACCCATATAATGACTTAAGTGTGACCTTGACCTTTATATTTTAGTATGGTCATTTCGATGTTTTCATGAGGAGTATATATTGAAAGTTTGATGAAGAAATATCAAGAAATGAGAAAGTTATAGCCAACGTTAAGTTTTCGTAACGGACTGATAGACGGACGGACTGACGGGCCGATGGACGCCAAAGTGATCCCTATGTATTGCATTTTTCTTCGAAAAGGCAACACAAAAAAGATGACAAAATAAACTTTTGACAGATTACTATTCTCCAAGTTTAAATGAGAGCAATTTTTAACATCAAGTGACCATCTATTTTCTTGAAATATTTTACGAAAACTAGAAATGTGCTGGGTGAGTGGTCAGACACAAATGTGCCCCGGTAAATTTATATATATTTTTGTCTCACACGACATAGCAGTCACTTTTCCGGTGACGGCGGCCACATTTGATATCAACTATATCTCAACAACCGCTGCTCGAATTTTTCTGAAACTTTGTCATATGCTTTGTTGGGTCAAGGGTCATCACGTAATGCCAAAATTATCAAGGTCAAGGTCATATTTTGCGTTATTTTCCCAAATAAACTATAAAGGGGCATTTGGTTAGGTAACTTAACCTCAGTTAACTGTATGGGAGTGCCTCATTTTCTTTGTTTGATACTTGGTCATATGTATTGTTGTCATTGGTGGATATCGCTGACGACAAAAATTACCAAGGTCAAAATCATATTTTGCTTATTTTCCCCAAACTTAACCTTGCTTAGGTAACTTAACCTTGGAAAGATAACTTAACCTCTGTTAATTTTATGTCATTGCCAAACTTTATGTCTTTGATACTTGGTCATATGTATGGTTGGCATTGGTAGACATTGCTGAACGACAAAATATACCACGGTCAAGATCACATTTTGCGTTATTTACTCTAAACATCAGTTTGGTTACCGTAGGTAATTTAACCTCAATTAACTTTTTCTGATTTAACTTTAATTTCTTTGTTTGATACTTGATCATATGTATCGTTGTCATTGGAGGATATCACTGAATGACAAAAAATACAAAGGTCAAGGTCATATTTTGCGTTATTTTCCCCATTTCTAACCTTGGTTAGGTAAATTAACCTCAGTTAACTTAATGTGATTGTCTCACTTATGTCTTTGATACTTGGTCATATGTATTGTTATACCCCCGCTAAACGAAGTTTAGTGGGGTATACTGGTTTCACCCTGTCTGTCTGGAGCAACATTGTCCGCTCCATAACTCCTCTCCCCTGAAGCAAATCTCATAAAACTTCATGCGAGAACTGCCTGTGATGAGAGGATGACCCCTATTGATTTTGAGGTCAGTAGTTCAAAGGTCAAGGTCACCATGACTTGATAATGAAAAACCTAGTCCACCCCATAACTCCTCTCCCACTGAAGCACATTTCATGGAACTTCATAGGTGAACTGCCTGTGGCGAGAGGATGACCCCTACCCTATTGATTTTGAGGTCAGTAGATCAAAGGTCAAGGTCACTGGGACCCGATAATGAAAAACCTTGTCCGTTCCGTAACTTCGTCCCCCTAAAGCAAATTTCATGAAACTTTATATGTGAACAGCCTGTGGTGAGAGGATGACCCTATTGATTTTGAGGTCAGTAGATCAAAGGTCAAGGATCCGATAATGAAAAACCTTGACTGCTCCACAACTCCTCCCCCTGAAGCAAATCTCATGAAACTTCATAGGTGAAAATACTTTTCCAGCTATGGCCAGTTATGAGCTTGGTTAGGTTGCAGGTTAAAGTTTTATGAAAACGGGCATATATCTGCTTAAATAAGTCAAGAGTTATTGGTCATGGGAACAATATTCTGTGTGATAGGATCAATACGTGCGTGTAGTTTCATGAACACAGGTCAAATACTTTCAAGTTATGACCAGTTTTGAGCTTGGTTAGGTTGCAGGTTAAAGTTTTATGAAAGGTGTTCTACTCTTCTCATGACTTGGCAAAATACTGACCTATATTCATTGACGTTTATACAGTTCTTCCTTATCAATTATTCAATGCCATTGACATGTCCAATAACTCTAAATTTCATTTCAGCAGAGTTATGTCCCTTTTTGTGTTGCCTGCGTAGCGTGGCAGACACTTAAGGATCACGTATGTGACCTTTGTTCATGAATCTTCACACACATATTCACCTTAACCTAAGGAACATTGTTACATATGTCCAGTAACTCTGACTTTCATTTTGGCAGAGTTATGCCCCATTTTTACAATATCAAGACTTTTCTTTAGCATATAAAGGACAAGAATTCCTGTAATTTGTACCCGTTTTATTTGACCTTACTTCTTACACATTAGTACATGGTAATAATCATGTACAACTAATTTGGTCAGGTAAGCTGTTATAGTTTTAGAGGAGTAGACAAACAAAATACAGTAATATTATAAAATAAAACTTATTTATCTGCCCTTGCTTCCTACACACCAATTCTTGCTAGTGATCTTGCACACCAGGTTTGGTGTACAGGTATGACAATTTTTGATTAGGAGACACATTTTTGGAATATTATCTTGAATTTGAATTATAAAGTGCAATAACTCCTGTAATTGTTATCCTATTCACCTGCCCTTGTTTCCTACACATTATTACATTGGTAGTGATCTTGCACATCTAGCTCTTGTAGTTTCAGAGGAATTGAATTGAATGTTGTTTAACGGCTCATCAACACAGTATAGGTTATTTAGAGCCGCCCCAGAGAGAGGGGAAGGATACATAGGAATCCGGGAACCTGCCCTACTCTTATTATCGAATAGATTCCTATGGTTCTTTAACGTGCTCGGAGGATAGACCGATACACGGGACCGCCCAGTTTACGTCCCCATCCGACGGACGGGGCTAAGGGAACGTGTCTTGCCCAAGAACACACCGACGGAACTCAGTGGCACCATGGAGGATTGAACCCGGGGCCTCTGGTTACAAATCCACCGCGCTACCAACTGCGCCACGAGTTTCAGAGGAATAGGCAACCTAAACTTTTACAATATAATGATTTGACTTCAAACTATAAAGGGCAATACCTCCTCTTAATTTGCGGGAGATTTGCATGCCCTTAATTAATTGCTAGTGATCTTGCACACCATGTTTGGTGTATCTATGTATAATGGTTGTTGAGGATAGTATTGACTTGACCTAGAATTATAAAGGGAAATAACTCTTGTAATTTTTACCAAATTTATCTGCCCTTGTTTTCTACACGATTACATGGAAGTGATCTTGGTCAGTTTAGCTTGTATAGTTTAAGCGTAAGCGACATAAAATTTTACAATATATAAAGACTTTACTAAAGCTTTTAAAGGCATCTGATTTATCTGTCCTTGCTTCTTGCACATCATTACTTCCTAGTGATCTTGCTGCACACCAGGTTTGGCGTAGGCGACACAAAAATAGGTGACGGACAAAGTGATGTCAAAGTGTCTTGCCATGCTATGCATATGCAGGCAACACAAAAATACAATTATATATATTAAAGGCAGTGCTGATAATAAACAGAGATCAATATTTTACATTGGCTAGAACTGACCATCAGGGGTTTTTGAAGTCTCTTCCTCTTCACCATCCGGTTCCTTGCTGCTCTCTATGTCCTGAAACTCTTGCCAAAAATCATCCAGATTACCAGGAGAATGTGACCTTGCCATGACCTTTACATTGTCGCCATGGCAACCAGGATAGTTCTCTGGCTGTTAGGATGGGAAACTGTTGTCTGCAAAGATACATAATGACACAATTAATATTATGATGGAATGTTTTGTTTGTTTGTATGGTGTTTTACGTCATTTTCAACACATATAAGGTTATTATGTTACGGTCTATTTTTTGTGGTAGAGGAAGACCGCCCACTTTTCCTGGGTAGAACCAGTACTGTACACCTCCCGACATCCGTAAGAATCTACACTTCCTCACTTACAATTCGAGCTCAAAGTGGGATTCGAAAAAAGAGGGCCTGACCTTACTGTGACCTTGGTTATCATGGAAATTGTTTTTATGCAAAGATACAGATAGAGAAGTGTTTTCCTTGATGCAGGAATCTTGCATTTTTGCTGCAATTTTTCATCAAATTACCCTTAGAAATTGTCCCAGCGCGTCCATGTGGACGCAAGTTCATTAAATTCCATTGCAGCTATCTTTTCTCTATCTTTTTCACCCTTGCACCAAATCAGATTCGCCCATGCTTGTTTCGTACTAAAGTTTCGTACCTTTGAGTACGAAGTTTCGTACATTTGAGTACGAAGTTTCGTACCTTAGAGTACGAAGTTTCGTACCTTTGAGTACGACAGTAGCAGACTGTGACAAATATTTTTAACTAGCCCAAAACTAAGAAATATTACGACTCGTAAACCACTCAACTGTTACGTTACTAAATGATTAATCATTGAAAAGTTTCAAACGTCGAGGCCTCGTGACACTGATTCAAGCGATGAATCGGTTGCTCACTCACCGGTAAAGAAGAGATTTATAGGGTTCAATTAGAAGTGGTTAACTAATTTCACATGGATTTTGTTTAAAAATGGTGGAATGAAATGCGACCCATGCGCGAAACAACACATTTATTGTTGGTTGTAAACATTTAAGAACGTCCATCCAATTGAATGTTGTTTAACGGCTCATCAACACAGAATAGGTTATTTAGAGCCGCCCCAGAGAGAGGGGAAGGATACATAGGAATCCGGGAACCTGCCCTACTCTTATTATTGAATAGATTCCTATGGTTCTTTAACGTGCTCGGAGGATAGACCGATACACGGGACCGCCCAGTTTACGTCCCCATCCGACGGAAGAGGCTCAGGTAAAGTGTCTTGCCCAAGAACACACCGACGGAACTCAGTGGCACCATGGAGGATTGAACCCGGGGCCTCCGGTAAATAAAAACAAAGTTCATTTTATGATTTAGTGTTTTGTTTTATTATTTTATATCATTAAACACGAAACTGTTCTAAATCATAAAGTTATTTAGATGAAACACACACACTGAAATCTGATTACCATACAGTACCAGAATGTTAAACAACAATAGTTTGTTGTGGACAGTCTGGCCCCCTAAAAACTGAAAAATGACCCTTGAATCTGCCAATGGACCCCCGTTTTTGAAAACACTGTAGAGAGCATAAACCAAAAATATATTACTAAATTTATCGTGTTCATAACAATTAGGTACTGGAATGATTGATTGATTGAATTGGATTTTATAGTCGCACCAACAGCTAAGGTCATACGACGACTTTCCAGCTTCCATTGGTGGAGGAAGACCCCTGGTGCCCCTCCGGGCAATTTTCGTGCACAAGCGGGCACCTGGGTAGAACCACCGACGTTCCGCAAGCCAGCTGGATAGCTTCCTCACATAAAGATTCCTAGGCCCCTGGTACTGGAATGAAGACGGACAATTATATCCATTGCACATACTGAAAAAGCACCACCCAAAGAACATTCTTGGCCAAGTTTATAAAAATCAACCTTGCAAAAAAAATTAAAAATGTTTTATCTTGTTTTTGGTAGGTGGGCGAACTAACAGGGCTAAATTATCCGAATTTCCTATCTTGCAGATCAATGTTTTTAGTAGAGTAAACTGTTTAGTCTGGAGTATCTTTAGCTTTTTTTTTTTTTACAGATTTAAAGGTTAATACATGCATGCTTATCAACTCGGATGTTAAGCCATTAAAATGCTAATGCTGTTAGGAACAAGAAAATTTATCCAGAATGTAAGTATTGTATTTACAGTGAATCACCATTTTAGATAACACATTAACACATGGTGTGACATAGGGGTCTGATAGAAGATTGACTGATATAATATGCTGTGACACAGGGACCTGATATAAGATGCTGTGACACAGGGACCTGATATAAGATGGTGTGACACAGGGACCTGATATAAGATGCTGTGACACAGGGACCTGATATAAGATGCTGTGACACAGGGACCTGATATAAGATGCTGTGACACAGAGACCTGATATAAGATGCTGTGACACAGAGACCTGATATAAGATGCTGTGACACAGGGACCTGATATAAGATGCTGTGACACAGGGACCTGATATAATATGCTGTGACACAGGGACCTGATATAAGATGCTGTGACACAGGGACCTGATATAAGATGCTGTGACACAGGGACCTGATATAAGATGCTGTGACACAGGGACCTGATATAAGATGCTGTGACACAGGGACCTGATATAATATGCTGTGACACAGGGACCTGATATAAGATGCTGTGACACAGGGATCTGATATAAGATGGTGTGACACAGGGATCTGATATAAGATGCTGTGACACAGGGATCTGATATAAGATGCTGTGACACAGGGATCTGATATAAGATGCTGTGACACAGGGACCTGATATAAGAAGCTGTGAAACAGGGGTATAATATAAGATGATGTCACACAGGTGTCTGATATAAGATGACATCACACAGGGACCTGATATAAAATGATGTCAGACAGGGGTCTGATATAAGATGTTGTCACAAAGGGATCCGATATAAGATGGTGTGACATAGGGACCTGCTATAAGATGGTGTGACAAAGGGACCTGATATAAGATGGTGTGTCACAGGGACCTGATATAAGATGGTGTGACTATAAGATGATGTCACACAGGGGTCTGATATAAGATGATGTCACACAGGGACCTGATATAGGATTATGTCACAAAGGGACCTAATGTAAAATGGTGTGACACAGGGGTCTGATATAAGATGGTGTGACACAGTGGTAGAATATGTCACACAGGGACCTGATATAAGATGGTGTGACACAGGGGTCTGATATAAGATGTCACACAGGGACCTGATATAAGATGATGTCACACAGGGACCTGATATAAGATGGTGTCACACAGGGGTCTGATATACGATGGTGTGACACAGGGGACCGATATAAGATGATGTGACACAGGGACCCGATATAAGATGGTGTGACACTAGGACATCATAAAAGATAGTGTGACATCAGGACCTGATATAAGATGATGTGACACAGGGGTCTGATATAAGCTGATGTTATACAGGAATCGAACCCACGACTTTTGGATCATGGGTCCAATGCTCTACCACTAGACCACAGAGCTCCACATAGTGGAGTCATACTTTAGTTTCATACTTAGCACTGTTGAACAGGCGTTGGTCAGGGGCCATGACTTTACAGTTTCTTCAATGTGAATGTCACCATGCTCCTCACAAAGCAAATCAGTTTTTTTAGATGGTTCACTCACCATGGTCAGAAATTAATGGTTCAGACTCACCATAGTCAGAAATTGTACTACAGATATAGCAGCAGCGTTGGGTTTAGACAAGGTTTCTGTGTCAGGTACTGGGACTGACTGTGACGACAGTGCCGCTTGTTTGAAAAAGAAGTTGATCGTTCCGCGATTTCACTTCTGCAATTTTAAGTTTCATTACGTAATACTTGGAATTTATGAGGCGATTTTTTTTTTTTTGTTTATCATTGAAATCCGGTTCGATCAGACACTTTGTAAATATTGTATTTCCTATTAAAAAAAAAACTGTCTACAAGATTAGATAGCTGATGCCCAAGATAAATTCCGAAAATATCCGAGCACACAAACAACTTCCGGTAGATTCGTACTCCATATTTATTTTTGAGGTTCGGATTGGGATTTTTGTCCAGAAATTGGTAAATAAATACTTTTGCCAACTGGGAAGGGGTCTGATATAAGATAGAGAGAAAAAAAGCTAGACTTACATGTCTAGAGCTTCTTTATTACTTAATTATGGCCTGTAAATTTGGAGAATACAGCCATGTATTTTGAAATTGAACTCTTGCCTGAAGTTATGTTGAACTAATTAGGTTGAGTACTTTGAGGAATGGGAACTTCCGAAAATAAATATTTGACTAGACGGGGTTGTTTTTTTAACAAAAACATATGTCTCACCCCATAATTTATGAACCAATCTGGCCGAAAGTTGTGCTCTGCAAGTCGTCTTGATATGGTGAACATTTGTGCCAAGGTGAACATTTGTGCCAAGTTATTTCAAAATCCCTCAAGTGGTTCAAAGATATGGAGCGGACACGAAATATAGTGCATACATGTATGTCCTTCGATCTCTAAGCGTGCCCTTGATCCAGGGTTTCCATTATGTTTTTCAGTATGGGGGTCCTGCTTCAGATTTTAGGGGTCCTTTTTTAAATATTGCATAAGGCCACAATAGATTAATTGCTAGATTCCCCGCCTGTCCCGTTTTTTTTATGCCAGCCTGGTTATTTTTATTTTTTCTTCAAAAAAAAAACATTTAAAAAAAAATTATAAAAACAATCCTGAAAGTATGAAACACTATTAACAAGAGGTCAATGACCTTGAAGCTCTACTGATTGATTTTGATTTCAGGGAGTAGTCGCTACAGACTTGTTTTTGAAAAATTATTTTTAGCCGCGGCGGCCATCTTGAATTTCCGGCCGACCTGAAATTTTGCTAGGATCAATTAGACATCAAGAGCAACATTCCTGTGAAGTTTCATGATAATCCGCCAAGTAGTTTCAAAGGAGTAGTCGCTACAAGTTTTTACTATATAACTCTATGTAAACAAAGATGGCTGCTGGCAGCCATGTATGGCTGCTGGCAGCCATGTTTAACATTGAATCAAAACAATTTTTGACAAGGACCAACATCATATCATGCTGATCATTTTAGAAAAAGGTCCCATATCAATATCACTTATAGTTTTCAAGAAGTAGTCGCTACAAACTTGTATTTTGAAAAATTATTTTTAGCCGTGGCGGCCATCTTGAATTTCCGGCTGACCTGAAATTTTGCTAGGATCAATTAGACATCAATAGCAACATTCCTGTGAAGTTTCATGAAAATCCGTCAAGTAGTTTCAGAGGAATAGTCGCTACAAGTTTTCATAATATAACTCTATGTAAACAAAGATGGCCGCTGACAGCCATGTTTAACATCGAATCAAAACAATTTTTTTCAAGGACTAACATCATGTCATGCTGATCATTTTACAAAAAGTCCCATATCAATATCACCTATAGTTTTCAAGAAGTAGTCGCTACAAACTTGTATTTTGAAAATTTATTTTTAGCCATGGCAGCCATCTTGAATTTCCGGCCGACCTAAAATTTTGCTAGGATCAATTAGACATCAAGAGCAACATTCCTGTGAAGTTTCATGAAAATCCGTTAAATAGTTTCAGAGGAGTAGTCGCTACAAGTTTTCATGTATATAACTCTATGTAAACAAAGATGGCCACTGGCAGCCATATTTAACGTCGAATCAAAATAATGTTTGACTCTGATAAGCATCATGTCATGCTGATCATTTTACAAAAAGTCCCATATCAATATCACTTATACTTTTCAAGACGTAGTCGCTACAAACTTCATTTTTAAAAATCTATTTTTAGCTGTGGCGGCCATCTTGAATTTCTGGCCGACCTGAAATTTTGCTAGGATCAATTAGACATTAAGAGCAACATTCCTGTAAGTTTCATGAAAATCCGTCAAGAAGTTTCAAAGGAGTAGTCGCTACAAGTTTTTACTATATAACTCTATGTAAACAAAGATGGCCGCTGACAGCCATGTTTAACATCGAATCAAAACAATTTTTGACAAGGACCAACATCATATCATGCTGATCATTTTAGAAAAAGTCCCATATCAATATCACTTATAGTTTTCAAGAAGAAGTCGCTACAAACTTGTATTTTGAAAATTTATTTTTAGTCGTGGCGGCCATCTTGAATTTCCGGCCGACCTAAAATTTTGCTAGGATCAATTAGACATCAAGAGCAACATTCCTGTGAAGTTTCATGAAAATCCGCCAATTAGTTTCAAAGGAGTAGTCGCTACAAGTTTTTACTATATAACTCTATGTAAACAAAGATGGCCGCTGGCAGCCATGTTGAACGTTGAATCAAAACAATTTTTGACAAGGACCAACATCATGTCATGCTGATCATTTTAGAAAAAGTCCCATATCAATATCACTTATAGTTTTCAAGAAGTAGTCGCTACAAACTTGTATTTTGAAAATTTATTTTTAGCCGTGGCGGCCATCTTGAATTTCCGGCCGACCTGAAATTTTGCTAGGATCAATTAGACATCAAGAGCAACATTCCTGTGAAGTTTCATGAAAATCCATCAAGTAGTTTCAGAGGAATAGTCGCTACAAGTTTTCATTATATAACTCTATGTAAACAAAGATGGCCGCTGACAGCCATGTTTAACATAGAATCAAAACGATTTTTGACAAGGAATAACATCATGTCATGCTGATCATTTTACAAAAAGTCCCATATCAATATCACTTATAGTTTTCAAGACGTAGTCGCTACAAACTTCTTTTTAAAAATCTATTTTTAGCTGTGGAGGCATCTTGAATTTCTGGCTGACCTGAAATTTTGCTAGGATCAATTAGACATTAAGAGCAACATTCCTGTAAAGTTTCATAAAAATACGCCAAGTAGTTCCAAAGGAGTAGTCGCTACAAGTTTTTACTATATAACTCTATGTAAACAAAGTCATGTTTAACATTGAATCAAAACATTTTTTGACAATGACCAACACGATATCATGCTGATCATTTTAGAAAAAGTCCCATATCAATATCACTTATAGTTTTCAAGAAGTAGTCGCTACAAACTTGTTTTTTAAAAACCTATTTTTAGCCGTGGCGGCCATCTTGGATTTCACATCAACATGAATTTTTGCTAGGATCAACTAGACTTCATGGGCAACATTTCTGTAAAGTTTCATGAAAATCCATTTAGTAGTTTCAGAGGAGTAGTCGCTACAAAAAAAAGTTTACGGACAGACAGACGGACAGACAGACGGACAGACGGACGCCGCACCACGGCATAAAAAAGTTTATGGACAGACAGACAGACAGACAGACAGACAGACGGACAGACAGACGCCGCACCAAGGCATAAGCTCTGCTGATTCTGCTGATCTCTGATCAGTCGAGCTAAAAATGTGTTTTCAATCTTGGAAGCTAGTACTCAGTAGCTCACACTTGCAGATACGCTACTTAATTAGTGGGCACTCAGGACTTACCAATGATCGCAAGACCGACGGCCCTTAAACAGAGCATCTCTTGTTTATTAATAACATTGTTACACTTTCTGTTTTGATCAGCCTTTTTCGCCTTAAGAGGGCGCCACGTTATTTATTATATCTTTTACCCGGCTCGGTAACGCAATGAAATAATCGGATAATATAAAGCGCGGGGACACAAACTTGTTGAAGGCGGAGCTTGTATTGCGCCCTAGAGGGATATATTGAATGAACAGCGAATTGCTGTATTTATAACAAAATAAACCCGGAACCGTACCCGATATCGAGAGTTTAACATTACCGGAAGTTAAAAATGGCGTTGATCTTTCGGCATTTTTTTATTAATACTTTTTAGAAGATTTGCAATGATTACAATGACCCATCACACTTTGACTGTCTTATGTAAATGTGCGTCTCAAGGGACGCAGCTACTCGTGAATTACGGGTCCCATGCTTTTTTTTTCGAGTCAGGGATGCAGAAAAGCTGCGTCAATGGAAACCCTGTTGATCTTGAACGGACATGGCTGGATGTTGCGCTCTACAAGTTATCTCAATATGGTGAGCATTAATTAGGTTGAGTACATTGAGGAATGGGAACTACCGAAAACAAATATCTGACTAGACTGGGGGTTTTTGTAACAAAAACATTATGTGTCATCCAATAATTTATGATTTATGAACCATTCTGGTTGAAAGTTGTACTCTGCACGTCGTCTCGATATGGTGAGCATTTGTGCCAAGTGGGATATGACAGTCATTGGCCCCCCCAGGACATTTGCCCCTCCAGTGCAAAAAAGCACAGGTGGACATTTGCCCCCAAGTGAAATGTAAGCTGAGACATTTGCCCCCCAACTGAATGTAAGCTAGGACATATCCCCCCCAGTCCAAATGATATACACCCGCACCCCTGGCCGGCCACCACCCAGTTAAAACTATACTTATTTGTGCTGAGAGGTATATTATTATAAGTTTCATAAAACTAAAATATCAGCTGCAGATAAGCAATTTGTATAGATTTTTATCATTAAATTAGGAAAAAATAGGTGGAATCATCTAGGGTACTTACTCTTATTGTTCCCCGTGTGGTTGCCGGGGTAGAATACAACCATTGCAAACACACCGTCACATGCAGAGGGGTAGGACCCCCGCCCCTACACCCCTCCCCCCTTCCACCCCCACACACACCCCCAGCCCCCATTCATATACATTTTGTAATTTTTGTTCATGCTCATTAAAGGTCTTCATCATGACCCCTGCATTGTTTCAGGTGCCATCGCGCTCAAATCACTAAGATCAATGGCCGAAAAAAAATAAACGTGGCTCCGGCGTAAATGGAGTGTCTGCAATAGAATTTGAGCAACTCGATCTGCAGATCAAGGTGTGAAGTTCCTAGGCCCATGGAAGATGAGCTGGCATGTTGATGCCTGTTAGGCGCCATATAACCTTTCATGTGTTGGTGCGCCTTAAAACCCAATTCAATTCAATTCAATACTCTTATCGTTTATTTGTTTGTATTGTGATTCTCAGTAAACATGTTATATAAATAAGTTTTTATTTATTTAACACACTTAATTGTTCATGCTCCCACTGTGTTCATGTACTTGTGAAGGTTATATAGTTTTATTGTAGTTGTACTATAAATCAAGACAACAGCTGGTTTATTCTGTATTAATTAAAAACAATTGTCTAGATGGTTATTAAAACAGTTTGTTTGTTCTCATTGACAAACACCATTTGAAAATTAAAAGCTATTGTAAGGTAATTGATGTAATCAGTAAATTAATTTATTTTTATTAGTACTCATTAAACAAACTGGCGTGGCGCAGTCGGTAGCGCGGCGGATTTGTAACCGGAGGCCCCGGGTTCAATCCTACAAGGTGCCACTGAGTTCCGTCGGTGTGTTCTTGGGCAAGACACTTTCCCTTAGCCTCGTCCGTCGGATGGGGACGTAAACCGGGCGGTCCCGTGTATCGGTCTATCCTCCGAGCACGTTAAAGAACCATAGGAATCTATTCGATAATAAGAGTAGGGCAGGTTCCCGGATTCCTATGTATCCTTCCCTTCTCTCTGGGGCGGCTCTAAATAACCTATACTGTGTTGATGAGCCGTTAAACAACATTCAATTCAATTCAATTCATTAAACAAACAACTTTTATGTCACTATTTGAGCATTAACACCTATTGTTAGGCGAGTGTTCAAAACAGTACTTTGTTTTTATTTTTTATTGATTTTCTTTAAAATATAATTGATATTATTATATATTTTTACTCAGGCAATAAAAACTAAAAGTGGCAAATATTGTAATCATTTTTATTTTATTATGATATTATCACGAACATATCTACACCAGTTTATATAACAAAAATACAAAATGCTGCATTTATTTGGTTTAAAATTACATTCATAATAATTCAAAAAGAAAATCAAACTTGACAGTAACCTTGAAATTAGGGTTATTAAACTATAAAGCATACTGAGATCAAATGAACAACAATATATTTACTATATTATGTGCATGGTGTATCAATTGAAAATGATGAATATGACCCTCGATCTCTAAGTGTGACCTTGACCTTGAACGGACGTGGCTAAAAGTTCTGCTCTGCAATATGTCTCGACATGGTGAACACTTGTGGCAAGTTATTTTAAAATCCCTCAAGCGGTTCAATATGCTGGAAACACGACTTGTGACGGACAGAGATCCAGACAGACATCCAAGCTAAAAACAATACGTCTTTCCTCAAAGGGAGACATAAAAAAGATCACACTGCATGGCCAATAAATTATTTGAAAAGTCATTATGATAACTTCTATCTGGTAACACCTTGCTGGAAGTGAAATTAATTGTTATTTAACATCTCGTCAATACAATTCTTATCTAACGTTATTTCGAGCTGCCCAAGATAATTTAGACTACAACTAACTTACCAGAGTTGAGTCCTCTTGGACTCAATTTTTCTGTGAAAATAAGTTTTGTGTGAGCCAAATAAGAATTGAAATCCGGTTTAAGGCGCACCAACATAAGAAAGGTTATATGGCACTAAACAGGGATGACCATGCCAGGCTCATCCTCCATTTACATCTACATGTAGATAAAAATATGAAGAATGGGCCTAGAACCTTCTAACCTGCAGAACTGCAGAGTTGCTGTAAATTCTATTGTAGGCACTCCAATTACCATGGAGCCATGTTTCCAGAGTTGAATATGCGGTGTCATGAAGAAGAAATTATCAAAATGGCTCTAACTTTTAGCATTTGGCGAAAATGACTTGAGCAAAAACATATACACATATAAAAAAAGTTATGTCACCAAACACCAAAAATGAAATAAGATCAGGCCTTTCAATAATGTACATCCTTTTATTACCCTTGACACAAAATGTGCATTTAAATAACAAAATGAACAATAAACCAATTATCACTTGTCTATGCCACCCTCTGACATTAGTGTGACAAGTTGTGAGAGAGATATAGTTTTTGTTTATGCTTGCCCTATGGCACTATAGGCCTTTTGGCGAGCTTTTCAGTAGGAGGTTAATGTGGGATGTTTATATAATTATAAACATGTTGTTGTGAAGGGAAGGGGAAGGGAAGTATTCGTTCAAATAATGGCAAGAATCAGGCAGACAACCGTGTCAGTCGGATGGGATTGGCCGTGAAATTCAGAAAGTGAGTAACACTGAGTTTGTATAGGGAATTTGTTGCCCATTGATGTTTGGAAAAAGCCCAGGTTGGTCTATTTTGTAATTTTAGATCGAGGATTAATAATATAATTTTATAATTGTATCGCAACGGCAGCGCGTCACCATCTTTTAAAAATGTTACGTAATATGTACATATATACATAATCAATGTCGTGTCTGCTTCATGCTCCCTTCCAAAGGGAATGGACTGTTCTAGTTGTAAGCATACAATGTTAAAATCAAATAAAAATATCCCAGTGTTGTTTGTAGGACATGATACTCCAAATCTCTCAATAACTCGTATGAGAGTAAACACATCAAATGGAGTGTGTCCCTCCGCCAAAGCCACGGGGACGCCACACTGGGGAGGGAGTGACAAGTTCTTTGGCAGGAAGTCATTAATATACATTACTTTTTATCCATTAGATTTGATGCTTTGTTCAATTAAATTGTATGTAGAATTTGATTGGATGATACATTGTATTTACATCTGACCTCTGCTTGTTTACTTTCACTATGACATTCTTCTAAATTGACTTCAAATAACTATAAACAGGATGGCCCTAGATCGCTCACCTGGTAATATGATGGGCAATAAGACTGTTGTGTCTAGCCTGGCAATGTGTATTTTTTAATTTGTCCAAATTTATGAATGAGATTTCATAAAAATGGTTTGGGGGTGGTGGGGGAATATATGGATGGATATGAATCGCGCAACTTGTTTAAGCTTTTATTGATAATAAGATTCTAAACAAATTTGGTAAAGATCAGATAAAAAAGAATTGTCACTGAAAGTGGCAAATTTTCAGTGACAAATACCGCCGAAGTGACCTTTGACCTCTAAGTGTGACCTTGACCTTGGAGCCAAGTTATTTAAAAATCCCTGCATGTGTTGTGGTGACGTTATGGTCCGGACACGAAATTCCGTCCTGTTTTTTACCTATGAACTGCATTTTACACATGGGGGAAGATAAAAGTCACGCGCTGATATAAACATTGGCAGTTGCATGTCTTCATTGTTAAATACATGTAAGCATGCATAACATTAGTAGTTGGCGATGTCAACGCGCAGAATATTAATGGTATGCAAGAAAAAGAAACATTCATGGGTATATCCGGTTCAGATAGGAGGGAAATTTCAACACTAGGTTTTCATTGTTTTAATCTTTCTCGGTTCTGATAAAACAATTATACATGTACCTCGTGCCGGAATTCCCTATCTTCGCTGGATACAGTGTTCCCACTGACTTTTTCATTTGGGGGTACCCCCTACTGTTAAATTTTGGGGGTACACTATGAATTTTTAAGATTTTTAAACCTTTCAACATACTTAATTTGCTACTGAAGGCATTACAAACAATACACAGCACAGTGTAATATTCAAGTTGACAACAGTTTTTTTTTTGTTTTTTTCTGTGCGTGCATGCACGTACGAGGTCAGTTTTCTGTGCGTGATTTTTTGTTTTCATGCGTGATTCACGCGCATATGTGAGTGAATGGGAACACTGTGGATACCCATGGAAGATTCATATAGTCATGAATACTCCCACTTTTTGATATCTAAGTGAAACAAAGGTTCATAATTCTGTAAAAAAATAAAGTGCAGAATCGAAAAACCTTTGATGCAGAGACACATTGTACATATACATGTGAACTGTATCCAAGCGTAAAATAACTATCCATCACAACTTCTTAAGTAAAAGCCACATGACGTTCACCACACTGAATATTATAGTGAAAAAATCTAACATGTAGAGGGACATATTAAGGTCATCAGTTGTTATGTGTATATGAAGTTAGGGAACAATCCATTTGTAACTTTTGAGAAATTCAAGTATTAAATAACAAAAAGCCAAGATAGCCTGTGGACGCTCTGCTGGTAAAAGACAGTTTCTTTATTTTTAGGAGGTTTTGTATATTGAATATAATACAAGCCCAATATATATATATAACATCACCTGACCCCTGGTCAGTATTTACACCAGGGTCATCATTTGTACAACTTTTGTAGCACTGTAATATCATGGTATTATTTTTTTAAATTTTATGTATTTTAGTTCCCAAAACTGATACTGCCACATACAATGACATGATTTCCAATCTTAGACACAAGTGTCTCCAGCTCTTAAATAAGGCCAAAAAAAAAAATAGGTGTGTTTCCTGTTGCATGCTCTGAAAAAATAGGGTCGGTAGGTAGGCATTTTTTTTTATTTTTTTTTTTTTGGAGCAAGATATGTGAGATTTTACATGTATTTATCACATAAACCCGATACAAGTTGATGATACAGCTAAAAGATTCTCTGTGATGTAAGTTTACTTCGATATATTGTGATAAATCATTGTTCAGAACAAATAAACAATTTTTTTTTTTTTTTTTAATTTTTTTTTTCATAAAAAGTTTTAGGGTCGGCCCCTTAAAAATAGGGTCGGTCGGGCCACCGGAAACACAGGTGTTGTTTTTTTTGGCCTAAGCATTATCCAATTGTGGTTTCGTATAAATCCGCCGTTCATAAAAGGTTGTTGATAAATTTAAAGGATAAGTAAGTTTTCTTTTTTATATTCATTCTGTATATATAACACTCTATTACTATTTAAAGTTAAAATAAGTGAATCTGTTATTACAATTGGATAATTTATCATACCGAGAACTTGGTGCAATTTATTATACTTTCCTAAACTCCCTACTTATTACAATCGTGACCTGTATCAAAAGCTGGGCCTAAATTCATCAAACTTTTGAGCATAAGAATCAGACTGTCTCAGACTCAACATCTCATTTTTTGCAAGACCTATCAACACAAAAGTATGGGTAAGAATTGTGATTTTAAGTAATTTTCTCTTAAATTACCTTTAAAATTACTCGTTTCTGTAAGTAAATTATCTTAACTGATCTTTATATGTATTTTTTTCAAAAGAAATATACAAGTATGACAAAAGAATTCATAGAGCAAAACGTTTAATGGTGTAATCAAATTGTATTGATACATATAGTCATGTACTAGAAGGAAGTACGGATTCAAGTTTATACTCAGGGGCAGATCCAAGGGGGATGCACATCACCCTTCCTCCTAAAATCTGAAAAGTTTTCTTTTTTTTTGGTTGGTAACAGTTTTTTAAAGGGTGCGCCTTCTCCCCTAAACTGAAAAAACATGTTTGCATATGTGTGTTTTTTCGTTGTTAATTGTTGTTTAAAAGATGCGATCACCTACCTAAAATCCCTAATATTAAATCCTGTATCCACCCCTGATACTTGTGTAACCTGCCTGTACTGCTTAACATTTATACTTTCAGGGCACAGGGAAACATTCAGGCTTCCCCTAGCAAAACAGACTACTTTGTTCCCAGTCTTTGGCCGAAAAAAATCCCCTAAAAAACATTATTTCCCGAACTTTCTCAACATTATTATGTTTGAGATTTTTTGATTAATTTTTAGGTTTATAAGGCATGTAATTAAGTGTTGTGGAACACTCATATCATGTAATATGTTCAAAAAAAACATGATTTTGATGTTCTTGATTTGAATTTAATATAGTATCAAGTAGACTGCATGCTGGGTATCGAATCCAAGAAACGTATCGTGATATATTGCGATAAAAGAGACTTTCAATAATCTTTTTCAATTTCGTGGTGTACTTCGATGCAGATGACACAACGTGATGCAATGTTGGTTGTGCTTGTGAATGAGAAACATTACGCACGGCAGTTCCGATGTTGACAAAATATGTCTACTTTCTGTTTTTTCACAACTCAACTTCATTTTTACAACAAAAGTGGTGGTGCGCATTTAATAAATGGGCTAGACAGAAAATATAAAGTTTATATTGTTAGAAGTTTTGACCAGTGAAATATAAACATGCTCAGATAAAGCAGTACTTTTATCTTCACATGAATTCATGCGAAAACACCCATCTCATAATAAGAAGATTAAATATTTATAATTCAATTTAAATCTCAGCTTCTAAATATTCATGATGTTTTTATTGACGATTTATTTATCCAGTATCACTCTGACTTTACTTGCATATAATTAAATAAAAATGTCATTTCTTCCAATTATTTGTCCTATGTTTAAATATATTATTGGTGCAATATAATCAACAGTTAGTAAATATGCAAAATCAATTTGCTTTACACTGTTCTTATATAAATTAACATTAATGATTAAACAAATGTAGAAAAACTAACAGGATGCCATGTGTCCCTTGGCTAATTGAATTGAATGTTGTTTAACGGCTCATCAACACAATATAGGTTATTTAGAGCCGCCCCAGAGAGAGGGGTAGGATACATAGGAATCCGGGAACCGTGCCCTTCTTTTATTATCGAATAGATTCCTATGGTTCTCAGGGGTGTAAAATATCACTCGACCGCTCGCCATGGCGACCAGAACGTCACGGAGGTCGAGTCAAAAATCCTAAATACTAGACCGATCGGTCGATCAGTTTTATTGTGGTGAAGGAAAAAAGATTGATCTTTTCAGTTTCATAACAAGCGCGTGTTGGTAACTAGGTTAACAGACTGTATTATCGTAATGTTAACATTGAAACATTACTGAATATACTTCACGTAAACCAATCTGGCAGGTGCGCGTGAAATTTGGATTACTCGAATATTTATGTTTACATATGAGTCAGCGTGTGAAAAATTTATGTCTGCACTGTTGATTTTCCCGTAAAAATGTCAAAAAACAAGGCGACTCTTTCGACTCTCAACCAAAACAACGAGATATTAGATTGCTATTTTGAGGGAAAAAAACATCGGGCGGCGATGAGATTCGTTCAAAACAAATAGTAGAAAAACGTCAGCAGCAAAAAGCTGTATATGATAGAACAAAAAGGCAAAGAGAGGTAAAAAGTCTGCCGTTTGCACAATTGACAAAACGTTATACTTTTTCATTCCTTTAATAGTAAAACATAGGTACTACTTAGTAGAATGGTAAAAATACAGGAAATAAACAATTCAATAATTCAACTCTGCAAAACTAACTTTAACTTTCAAATTTAGAATCATAAAACCATGCAGTCTTTTATAAAACATATTTCAATTAAAAAAGATTATTTAATTAATAAAACGGTTTCATGCAGTTAGTCTACAAGTGAACAAAAGTATACACTTGTTCTGTAAACTGTTAAGGTCAACTTAAAAGTTGGTAAGGTCGAGTGACTTTTTTTCAACTGGTAGGCCTACAGGTCAAGTAGCCCTTGAAACTATTTTACACCCCTGGTTCTTTAACGTGCTCAGAGGATAGACCGATACACGAGACCGCCCGGTTTACGTCCCCATCCGACGGACGAGGCTAAGGGAAAGTGTCTTGCCCAAGAACACACCGAAGAAACTCAGTGGCACCACGGAGGATTAAACCAAGGGCCTCCGGTTACAAATCCGCCGCGCTACTGACTGCGCCACGCCAGCCCTCTGAATTTAGAATAATTCATAACTAGCTTCAGAAATCTAAGAAGCAATTGGGATGAATTTAAGATCCTTTTTATCCCATGACATTACAGTCAAATAAATAAATAAGATTCACAATGTCAAGACAAACTTTAGAGCCACATGAGCATGTGACCTCACAATGGCGACAAAGGAGAGGAAAAAAAGGCGTGTCCAGGTTTAGCAAAAAGGTCATATTACATTATTAACAATGTTGGATTTCAAAAAGTTTGTGTTTGATCTCTTTTTAAAAAGGCATTTTAATGGCTCTACTTGATTAAGGATGTATGGTGTCCACAAGTTTTTATATTGGTGGAACTCAACTGACAATGCTATAAAAATTGGCAGGTAGATGAGGGGAACGGCTGGGGTTTCATATATGGCTGGTTTTCAAAAGTTTCTAGGGTTTTTAATATAGAATTTGTCACTGACTAAACATCGCTTTGAATGCAAAACTATTGTATCTCCTTCTTTATTCATATGTAGTTATAATAGTTTTTTGCTGACCCCTTGGTATGTCCATAATGAGGTCATGGTGACCTCTGACCTATTGACCCCAAAAGCAATGTGGTTCCTCCTCTCACCAAGGACAATGTACCTATAAAGTTTTATGAGCGCAGATTATATACTTTCGGAAATACGGAGTGCAATGCATGTCCATATCAGGTCATGGTGACCTTGACCTTTGACCTACTGTTCCCAAAAGCAACGGAGTTCCTCCTCTCACCAGTTTCACTAGTGTTGGTGTTTATACTACCTCTGGAGTTATCAGCAAAATGCATAGTCCCATACAAGATCATGGCGACTTTGACATTTGACCAACTTCTCTTACCAAGGAAAATGTACATGTACCTATGCAGTTTGTACATGTAGGTGTCATGCTTTCTACAGTGTTTTTCCCTTATATAAGTGGTACCAAAAAACGTTGTTTTTTTTAATATTTTAGAGGGGAACTTTGAACAGAAAATGTGGAAAATACACACTTTTAGTGGAGATCTATTGCGTGACTGGGAACACTTGATTTTTTTTAACTATTGGAGTGCGTATGCAGGAATTTTGTTCTCAATATTAATCCGAGATTTGTTTTTGGTGAAAAAACATGCGTAATTACGCAGATACGCGTCTTATCTGGAACACTGAGATAAAATGAAACACTACAAGAGAATGTATAATATATGGTAACATAGTAATGTTTGCAAAGTAATTAACCATACAATATATTGCTTTTGTTTGATAGTGAAAAATTCCCAATTTAAGGCAAAATGACGCACATTTTCCCAATTGAATGGAACCATTCCCAAAAGGGTGAAAAAATCACTGTTCTACGTTATCACCCTCAATGTGTTATTATTTATGGATGAACAGACATTTGGACCAACTTCTAACTAGTGTTGTTCCGATCAATCGATTTCATCGATCATCGATCAGTTATGCCTTTGATTTGATTAATCAATTACAATTTTTCATGATCGACTTTACTCGGTTGTTCAAAGTTATTGCTTATATCATTCTCTTGT